>JTDE01001343.1:98497-140583 GCA_014338405.1 Paragonimus skrjabini miyazakii | reverse complement strand
TATGACAAGCGGTTGGCTTCACACCATGATTTAATCGAACTGTTTCGTTTCATGGTTCTATTTCGTTTGTCCCTGAACACAAACGTATCGGCTGCACATCTTTTAATCAGAACTAATATGAAATTAGCAGATCAGGTTAGTAAGTTCTTGCTGATCTGAAACCAACCACACGGCTCAGGATCATGCTGTAATTGCGCTTTCGAAGGAGTAAACGTAGGAACACCTCGTAAACCTTGGTTCTGTTGCACACATAGTTATTTGAGGGGGGAGGTGTTGTAAACCTTCGAAAGAATACGTTGGTTCGTACACGATATAGTAATACGCCTGAGATAAATAGTATTCTCCTCCTCGTAACGATTAACACGGAAAACCATGGTCCCGAAAATGACGCGACTGTCCCCGTTAACTGCCCCCAAGACAAACCAAAAGACGGGTGTAAAAAGCGGCTTTGTTCCGCTCTAACAACGTGTGCGACAAGGAGAAAATTACAAGGTATTTACATGGTGCATAGCGACCTAGAAACATCCTTGGTTCAGAAAATCAAAGGATACTTAACAAAAATAGTAGTTAAGGCCACTAAACCACCAATGAGCATAGTAGAATAAAGATCGAACAGGTGAAAGAAAGACTGAAGGATATATCTCGAGTGTTCACGATATTTTCTCTCATTCTGATTGGATAACATCGCCTTCCCGAGGAAGGAGGCCGTTTTGGAGAAAAAAATGGGTTCCCTAATAGAGGAGAATCAATGAAGGACACATCTATTAATGGTTTCACAACTGCCTAAAATGTGGTTACTACACCGTCCAACCGGTATTTTCTGTAAACTGAGTAAGTTTCGCGGTTGAAAGGCATTTTTGCCGAAACATATGCCAGAGGACCAGGTTTTGCATACAAGGTTTTGTATACAAGGGTTGGATGTTCACTAACATAGGTTAAAAAATCGAGCTGAACATGCTCTCGCTTAAGCATTGCTGAGTTTTCGGTGTGCAAGCTCCTGATGGAGTGTAATCTAAGCATGACGCTTCACGTGCGTCGCTAATCAATGAGAAAGTAGTGATCACGTGATCGTACTGAACTAACGGCGTACAGATAAATAGATGTGCGGAGTCAGTGTAAACAGCCGCTATCAACGCGTACAAACGGAGGGGCACAGATATAGTAAGCAATCGCGATCAAGCCAAGGTCGGTGGTTCCAGTAAAGTAAATCCTGGAGAAAGCAACACTGAACATTTAAATGGCAAATCCAGTAAACATTTGGTTTTTTAGAGAACACTCCTCTGGATCACCGGGGACGCAATGTGATGAGCAACCGTTTTCAATGATTCTTGGGCACAGAAACAAAGATGTAGACCATTAAAAACGTAAATTTCGTTGTTCACCTTTGTTTACAATCGAGTACGTAGTTTCACCTTGGAAATAAGCGAATCACCATCTTTGTAACTGTACAGAGTTAACAAAGAACTATCGATAAAAAGCGTTCATCACGTCTTGTTTTCACTCATTTTTGACGTCGCTTCACTTTTGTACCGACCTCAATCGTCACAGTCAATTCCAGATATACATGGAAGACTGTGGGCGGTAATCCTAGACAAAAAGGGTATCCAAAATCTGCAATTTCCCGTAAAGATCACAGCAACTCTCGTACACTCAGTGAGAACATTCTAATTCGCTGACCCGCTGGGCACCATAAGGGTCTAATAATATACAAAAATCCGGATCTCGATTGTGAGCAACAGATATTTCTAAAACGATCTTTCTTAATCCCTTCGGTTTGCTATATGACGTCATCCACTGCGAATTTCCTAGTCATACACACGGCTTTTATGTTAAACGGACAACGAAGTTCTCATCTGGAATGCGTGTTCGTCGACAGAACAGTATTCAGCAAGGAGACCACATTCCGTTCCTTCTCATTCATTTCAACTACCTATTATTCCTTCCATTTACGGTTAGCTGAAGGGGTTATAGCCTAAGTCCGTTGTTGTATACATGTAGCTGATCCAATGGTAAGCGATTATTATTGTGACTGTAATGTGGTACAGCTACATGTGTCTTAACACAAATCTCACTATTGGCTCGCATAAGTGTCATCTCACTAGCACAAGTTGATCGTTTTGTTGGGTGACTGACGGTTGATTTTACTGGTTGTTCACTGGATGCTGAAAACAGTAGATATAACAGGTTATCACTTTTGTGAAACACACATCAACGTACGCACTCTATTTTTGCGATTTATGATGACAAGTGGTGTCGTAGATCACGAAAACCTTAGTGGATAAACATATCTTACTGGACAGATATCACGATTTTTTTTAACCGCAGGTTTACGAACTATCTGGAAAACGACGTTTATTGATCAATTGGAACTGTTCCAACCACATATTTCCAGGTATGTCAGAGAAGAGGAAGCTGAAGTGAAGTTTAATCAGAATCGTTCAGATGCTGAACGTTATACCCATCCTTTAGAAGATGATTTCCTAGACGCGTTATCCACGAACATACAGGAGTCACATCAACAGTTATATAATTTATTCAACTTCCACACCTTCCCGAACGTAATATACCAACGATTTGTGTTTATCCGTCATCATTAATTCATCATCATTATAATCATAGACAGCAATACATCAGTGGTTCACACTGATGCTTAACTACCACACAACCATGAAGAAAAAACAAACCCTGTTTAGGAAGAGGGAAGAAAAAAGGGAGAGGATAGGGGACCTAACCGCTAAAAATAGCTACGTCTACGTTCAAACATACAACATCAAGGCGCCTACACCTTGCGAACAAACAACCGAGCTGTAAGTGAAAGTAAGGTCATCATTAATGGATAGGGTTCAAACGGCAACAAAAAACAGACCTTGCGGAACACATATGTCGCGGGCGCCGCAGGGAACAACGGCGCGCAGGATAAATCATTTTATTTATTAATGACGAGCTAGCTGTTCCAGTATGGCTGAATGTTGTGAACCATTTTGGCGACCGATCGTTTACAACCGTTATCCATGGCTTCCATTTGATGTGTGATTTCGATTAGTGGATGTTTTGCATGTGCTTTCAGATTTAAGCTTTCCAGAAGAGTTCAAAAAACGGTAATCCGTTGAAAAGATTCATATCGTAAACAGTTTGAACATGCAAGTAAGACAAACTTTTTGCTAACAGATTTGAAGACTTTAAGCTTCTACAATAACCTATTATCGGGGTGAATAACCACCAAATTCGAGGATGTTTTGAATTAAAGACGCGGCCAAATTTTCTTGGGAAAAAGCTCCCGGGTTAGCACAAATGAAGATGCGATATCCCTTTCAACGGGAAATGTTTCCCACGTCCCCGCAGCTAGCATCCCATGAAAGAAAAATAAAATCAGGTATGCACTGCAAACCTTCGGACGAGTGGTACCGAATAACCCTGAATGCTAAGCTAAAAATGCGAAGTATCACAACTGTTCGAGAATTCGACAGTTCGTGAACGTCCATAGCAAGAAATCGGTACGTGCGTTGGGCGATGCCGCTTCTAAGTTCCTGCAGGATGCGCTTCCCTCAGGTTATTCGGAGCGTGTTTATGCACTTTATTCTGAAGGCCGTGCTTATTCTGCAGTTTCAATGTTTGTAACCGACCCACAACCCTTACCCCTTGACGTTCGCACCATCCACTCCACGGTACCCAAAGATAAGACAATTTGTCTGGTGAAACTGGAATTCACATATTTGATTATTGTAGTATTACATCGATTACACGAACGCAACCTCAAATACGTACGAACAGATCCAACAGTTTATAAAACTGACATCTAGTGAAACCCATCCACGTACATGAAAGAATTTATGTTTGTTGGTCTGTTGGAATAATTGTAAGAGCCGAACACCACATACGTATGAAGGCAGGTACAAGTCTGCAACGACAACCGACCTCTTCAACCAAACTAGAAGTGATGATCGTTGAAATCTAGGAAATGCTTCAGAATGACTCCACAGAACCGTATTTCTGCTTCGGGTGAATACATCCTTAGCAAACGGTTTTCAAAGATGGTGGAAGCATCTGGCGTTGTACGGTTTACATGTATTGAGCGTACAAATAATTGTAGAAAAATGTGCTACCCAGTATTGAAAAACTGTTAGTTAAACCACTCGAGATAGTAAAAAAAGATGTCGCTTATGATGGACTCTAAACCCCTATTCATCTCTCTAATTTGGAAATATTGGATGGCAATGATTCGTTACTATGTCAGATAGTTCAGTTACGACTTTAAGGTTACATCAGGTGGCTGATGCATTCGCCCGCTTAACATCACAGAACCAAAATAATCTGGATGGCACGGATGAATCTCACATCACGACTACTATAAACACCAAGCGACTTCAAGCAATAAACTCAGAACGACTGTAGTGCGTAATGAAAGTAGATCGTAAACTTCGGCGATTGAAAAGTTTTGTTCCTTCGGGTTAGCCATCTAGCTAATACAACCTACATGAACCCAAAGGTCTTTACCCCTAAAGAATGGGCTATCTGTAGCCCACTACTATAGCTCGCACGTTTCCAGATTTGTTCCACCTTCTGCTCTAAGGTGCGAATTTACACTGTTTGCTCAAAGAGGGCATTCTGGAAGTACAACACAACTCCGCGTCAGCAAACGGTTCTGATGGTCACTAACGTTTAAGGATATTGTGGACATCGCCAACAAAACCAATACCGTGCAGTACCTGTGCAGTACCAAGTGAGACCAGGGACAAAAATTGGTAGCGATATCATGAGACCCATTGCCTCAACTTCAGCGAATAAGAGAATACTTTGATTACTATATGCTATTACAGTAAGTAATTAGCCTGAAGTTCACCTATTTGAGTTTGCAATAACCCGTTGACATCTTATTGCTAGTTTTGGGATCCCAGAAGAAATCGTCACTCAAAACGGTTCTTAGTTTACGAGCTACGAATGCAGCCAGTCCCTCGGACAACACCACATACGACGCACAAAGAATGTGTCCTATAAGACATTAGCCAATGTGGTGATGAGACGCCCGAATCGCTTTCTGATAAAGAATATCCAAACATTATGGGTGGAAGGAAAGATGTTGAGATATTCAGTGTTTCGAGCGTCGATTATATAATGCAGAGGTCATCAGCTAGCAGCATACAAAACGCCCGTTTAACTTGCGGCTGGGAGAGCCCCAAGTACACAGTTAAGTGAGCCTTACAGACAAGAAAAAGAAGACCGAAATAAAGAAGTAGTAAAATTATCGAAATGCCTACAAGAAAACGTCGAAAAATAGACTCTAGGAATAGAAGTTTGTTTGAAGAATCACGTTAGTCATAAACGATCTACTGTTCTCCACAATAATTGTTACCAAGCGAAGTTTGAGAACCAGTGTATATGAACTGACCAACAGCAAGATTTAAGGTAAAGCAGCACTTTGTGGACAATCTAATTTAAAATGCAGCTTTGTCATTTAAACCAAAAGGGCCGTTATAAGTGCCGAAAATCGACAATTATAATTTAAAGTACGTAAACCTGTCATTCATTACACATGATCCCAAACTATATTCGTTCGATAGTGCATATGAGTATCCGATCAAAATACGATTGATTATTCACGTGACTATAGTGCGATAAGAACGCAAGTATCCTGATAGGAATGTTACTAAACTCATATAAACGCAGTCCCATTGATCCAGATTATAAAACGTCAGGGTCATTCAGCTTTTACTGATTGTTCACCTGAAGTCGCGAACAGAACATGGGACCCACCGAAATTTTGATTTCTGTTTTACGTAACAACACTATCTTAAAAATAACAGCATTCACAACATCACTTAGAAACGAAGCACGAGTATAGATTTTTCGAAGTTCACTAATTGACTGCAAATTTCCCAATCCTCAATAAACAACCATTGCTATGTGACCTGCCCACACTATCCCATCAAGGTCATAATCATACGAAATTAACTGAAATGTTATCTAGTGCACCAACCAGTTTCACAGGCAGCGTTCACATAAGCTCAGCTTGCCTTTCGCAACAACACACTGAACGCAGACCAAATTAACTAACAGGCAATTGCTTTTAGCTCCTTATCAGCCAGGTGCACATAAGAGAACAAGAGGAGTCTTTTGAATAATATATAATGCGCACGGCATCCCAATGGTGACATCAGAGTATATATAAGTTTAGCAGGGATAGTTCCACCCTAGTCATTTCAAGAGTTCTGGTATCTATCTGGTATCACTGCAGCTCAAGAGACGCACGTTAAGGTGGAACAGGCAGGGTTGCACCCTGGACGCGGATGTACTGATAACATTTTTACTCTTCGCCAAAATTCAGGAGCAGCATCATGTGTACCACCGGCCAATAGTTGCTATATTCGATTCGGTGAATCGATCTACAATTTTAGAGTCGCTTAAACGCATGGGTGTACCGACCAAGTATGTGAACATACTGTCGGAGCTTTATTCCCATACTTCTGCTAAGGTTAGGGTTTACGGTGAGCCATCTGACAATTTCGGCACCAGAAGCGGCGTACGTCAAGACTGTCCACTTCTACCATTTTTGTTCAATGTCGTCATTGACGAAATAATGGAGGATTGTCTCCGATATTCACAAGATGCCGGCGTGGATCTCCTACCTGACAGACGACTGATTGATCATGATGATGCTGACAACAATGTGTTGCCGTTTGACACTTTCCAAGCAGCACACAAACAACACTAGAGGCTATTCCGCGTTCTGCGAAATAATTCGGAATGCGTTTTACAGCTTCAAAATGTAAAGTGCTTCTGCAAGATTGCTGTGAGTACGTAGATTTAATGTTAGATAAAAAAGCACTGGAAGTTGGTGATCGGTTTGTATACCTGAGAAGCTGCATCAGCGGCGGCGACAGACGTGTAGGGAATGAAATAGAAGCGCGTATCTCCAAGATTAGAGCGGTGTTCGCTAATCTCAGACACTCAGGGTGACAGAAAGGTATCTCTCTGAAGCTTAAGGGTCGCGTATATTAGACAACAGTGAGGGCTGTATTACCTTACGGCAGCGAAACATGGGCTCACAGGGTAGAAGACGTGAATCGTCTTCAGGTATTTGAACACCGATGTCTGCGTTCAGTCAGATGACACCAGCGAGTAAGCAACGAGGAGGTTAGGAAGCGGGTGTTTAGTATTGATTGTCAAACAAGTTCTTTCGTTCAGTCCTTACACTTGCACAGACTTAGATGGTTAGGTCATGTATTGAGGACGCCAGCTAGTCGTTTGCCACACGGAGCACTATTTGCCAACGCTGCGGTCTATTGGCGTAAAGTGTGAGGTGGACAGATGATAATCTAGAATAGAGAGATGAAAAGGTTCACGAAGGGATTAACCATTTTAGATCGGGTTCGTCTCCCGGGCTGGGGTCATCGTGACTCACATAGTCGGTGGTTTGAGACGTTAAATGAGATGGCGGCTAACTGAGCTCACTGGCGTGAATGTTGTCGTCTTTCGGTCGAGTTGTTTGGGAAGTGAGTGCATGTGATGACGTGGGGTAGTGAAAGCCGTAAGGAAGCTGTTTTGCTGATGACGCCTGACCTCTACTTACAGCCCAGTTGTCTGTTTGTAAGGTGTAGGCGCATTGATATTGAATGTTTGAACAGAGACGTACTATTTTCTTAGTATTCAGGTCCCCTTTCATTGCAGTTCTTTTCTTTTCGCATATAGAGTTATTTCCCTACATGAGTGTGTGGCAGTTAAGCATCAGTGTGAGCCACTGATGTATTTGTCGGGGAAGTTGCCAGTTACGTGAAAACATTGTGTGACCAGAAGCAACAATGTTCACTTGTGAGTGACCTTTACCTTTACCATGGTCGTGCACGGCTCCGATCTTCACAATCGACCTAAGCCTTGTGACAACCGTTGTTGTCATCCCGACTACACGTCTAGACTGTACTGTCTACACTTTTGTCTGGTCCATTCCCTATAACCTTGCTTACTGCTAGTCACAAACCCTATAAATACGGACGAGTTTGTGACCATGTTGTCCTCGAGCTGAGCGATATAAAGAAGTTCTGTTTGAAGGCCAGTCTTTTTCTCTGTGATTAGGCAGTAGCCTCGGATGGATGGGATGGGTGTGAACAGATTAACTGACTGCGTATAGTCCGTACCGTTATTCGTCGTGCTAGTATCCGCCGTTTCAGTGATCGTTATTCTATTTCCGTTTACGCGATCATAGGCCGTATATCGAGTTACAAGAGCATTGCTGTCGATGATGATGGTGATGAGAGTATACGCTTTGAAATTACTCCGGAGTCTTACTTGACAACGATTAGTAGGAATACTAACGAATTGCACTGAACACGTTGGAGAGCAGCCTTCAAAATCAACAGGGTCTGAAAATCTGTTTAGACATTATTATGCAGATAATCAATTTTGGTAGACGTATTTTGGCATATGGTAGAGAAGAGACTCTAATATGCTACGTATTATGTAACGCGCCGGCTAGAAATTTCATTCGTACCAATCAACGCCATGATTTCGGACGAGATAACCGATAACATTACTTCCATACTGAGTAGAACATTCAATGTAGGAAACTGAGATTCCGAGGACAGACTTACTTAAGTGATGCGCTTTGACACGCTTTAAAAACCTTGTTCGTGGGAGCTTGAGGTAAACGCCAACCCCAGAAGGTGACCATATGAAATCGCTTGGTATGCCACAAGTGTGTAGGCAGCCAACGAGGTTTACTCGGAACTGGGTAATCGGACGTCTTACTGATCGATGCTGCTGATGCAGCGAACCGAGCAGCAAATGCGAGCAAGCGGAGGTGTCGACGACGAAACCGGCGACATTTCGCCTTAGTGTGTTTCATCTGCAGACCGTGAGAATAAATAAAATGGTGCGTTAACATGCAATGGTATTAGCACATATGACAAGTCAGTCAGAAATAAATGAAACTGAAAACAGTTGACATGAAGTAACAAGGGAATCACATAGAAACAATCGTGCTAACAAGTAGAAACATTCTCAATAGTACGGTAATCACAGCTCAACTAGCTGGATCAAGCAAGTAGCGAAAATCGTCAGTCTAGTAATGTGGACACACGCAAACCATGGGAAAATACACGTTAAATAATTAAAAATACTAAAAGGATGTAACTCTAATTTACTATTAAACCTATGAAAATTGTGCCTTGCCAATACGGGTGCAAGCAAGACGGTGGAAAACAGCGAATATGACATTGGGCAAGTACTGCATCTTTGGTGACAACACACATAATCAACACAACCATGATCGGGAGAGGAAATTTAAGTTGACTAAAAGTTTGCATAAAAACCGTGAGCACCACTTGGTCGAACAGTCGAAAGAGATGGAAAGAGCATTTTTTATCTGGGAATAACAGAATGTTTTTCCCCCTTTATCCGTGGTTGTACCGGCCGTCGAGTTGGTGTAAGTGAGACCATATGTGAGAAAGATGGCTCACTTATTGCCGGTCAATCGCACCGACTTCACAGGTGGGCTGAACATTTTTTCGCCGAAAAGTATGGTAGATAATGCTGGTGTACGTTATGTTTTGTTCTATGGTTCATAAATGTGGCCTGTACGCAGCGGAGATATAGTCAAACTTGCTGTGTTTGACCACCGTTATCTTCGTCAATTAGCCCACACTGAGTGGACTGATCGCATCAGCAATATGGCCATTCGCCGGCGCGAATTCCGGAACGCTCCGGATGCACGATCGTTGGGTCAACCGATCACGTTGCACAACCTGTGACGGTTGGGTCACGTACTTCGTATGCCAGCTGAGCGCTTATCGCATGGGGTACTGACAACCGTAGATATAACCGAGTTATATTCAAACGTTTAATCACTCGTATATGGGCCGTGTTCAGGTAGTCCAATCATCGTGATAGTATACATAGTAACCATCCTGTTAACTAAATTCTATAACCTCACGATTAGGATCTCGAAAGGAATGGCTGGAAAGCCTATATGAGTGTGAAAGCTGAAACCAAATGCACATGTTATTTCACTGGTGCTAGCCAAAAAACAACAAACGATGAGCTGATTTGGACGCACTGCGTAGTCTGTTGCCAAGAGGCAATAAGTACTGAAAATACTTGTCGTTCAGTAGCTCTCCTGAGTAAGAGTATTAACATTTGAGTAATAGACCAGTCAGGCTGCAAAATGACTCGACTATCGAATATAAACAGCCAACCATACCTCCAAATTTACATACCATATCAAGTCGCCTGTCAATACTATCGTTCTCGCAATTTACTTCAATCGGCTATCTGATTTTGATTACCAATTCTATACAAACACATCGCACGAAAAATGCAATGTTAACTGTTCGTTTTCGTGTTTTGAGTTTGATCGGTGTCTGTGTGTACTAGTGACTGACTGACTCAACAGAATCACACATTGCCCCGTCTTTCACTGAGTAGTGCAAGAAAAACCGCTTCACTCACGTGTTGATAGGAGTTTCTGCAAACGGCGCGCCTCTGCAATACAACTCAAATTCTAGTCAATCGACACAAGGTTGTACAATACTAGGTACATGAAAGCATAATACTCGGACGTTTTACAGTCCGTCAAATTGAACACACATTCTCAGATTTGAGCTGTATCCGTGGCTAAATGACTGGGGTTGCCATTGACCCTGATAGCAGTCCACTAAATAACAATTACTTAATAGAGAAGTTCGTGTAAATAAATAAACAAAACAATGGGATTTTTACAAAAATCTTAGGGATCTAAGCTGAAAATGGTTGCAAAAAACTTGCCACATTTCCACTCAGTGATATGGACGACCACGTAGTCCCAACAGGACTGACAGTAAAGTCAGACAAATTTTTGGATACATTTACAACCATTCGTAAAGTAGACAGTATTTTAAAACGACATCACAGAAAGAAACTTTATTGGTTCATAACTTGGCAGTCCTGGGTTTAACTGTAATTCTCCTGATAGGGCTATTTTAACAAGAAGTCAAAGGGAGCAGCTAAAAATCGCGAGACAGTGAAACAAGCCGGAATTAGCCTCTACGACTTCGGACGTTAGGGTAGTGTCAACCTTTTTGCGTCATCAACAGGGACCTCAAGTTTGGGGGCTGGTTCTACGTTGTTGTAGTAATTTGGGGACATTCACCGTAAAATCACCTGGACTATAAGTGTTCATATGGAATCCGTTTCTAGCTTCAGAGGAGGTAGTCTGAGTATACGTCCATTACGCGTAACTTTTGACAACTTGCCACACATCTAAACCCCACCTTGTGTTTGGTTAAATGTGGTTTGAGAAACGTGTGAATGACATGAATATGGAGGAACCGTCGACGTATACTTGCCCGCAAGCGAGTTCGGAATAATTTGAAGAACATTTATCAGAAGTAAGGTAGGATTTGAATGTTGTCTCGGCTCACAGACTGTCATCTAGAGACCACTAGTACGTCCAGACACTGTGTCAAACACGTGGAGTTGGACAAATAAGCCAGATAAGTTACCAAACCCTGCCTACCTCAACAGGTTTCTTGGTTGTCGACCGAGTCTGTTGTTCGCTTTGACTGGATGGATGATGACGATGAAGTCGGCGGGGCAGTCGATTCACACGGTGACTGGCAGCCCGTCGTCGCAAACGCACCGGCAGTCGTTGCAGACCAGTCAGAGCATGTGTAGTGAGTATGTTGACAGTGGCTTCGAACTCAGCTAGTTCGGCAGCTCGTGTAGTGGCAAGTTGGACAACATTGAAGCAGCTGTAGTCGCTTCGCATCTTGTCTATCAACTGACGATCCGACATGAGAAAAGATCAACTGAAAAAATAGTCCTCATGAGTGATTATGCACAAGAGAGGTTTACCGATACACAAGCAGCGCCAATCTATCAAATCCAAAACATGTTTACAGGCGAACAGGTATTCCTGAGTACCTACACTGGTTTCAGTCAGGTAAGAGCTAATAAGACTAACGTAATTAACAGCCACAGTGGTTCAGTCCGTCGATCGATATGACAAACACATGAGTATAGTGAGTCATTTCTCGAATGAATATCGGAACACTGTGTAACCAGAGTGAGACCGAAATCGGAGGATGTGCAGAGAAACAGAAATCTAGTCACCGTCCTGTGGCCGCACACATTCGATGAATTAACTGTTGTCGGTGTATCAACTACCAACATCGACATAAATCTGATAAACCACAAGTAATACAAGAGCACAATTTAGATAACGGGATGATCGAGAAGCACACATCTATTTCTAGTTTGAATATGCGTGGATGAACAACTCTTCGGAGGGAAAACCAGTGGGAAGAAAGTAAAATTGACACCAGTATATAACCTTGTCCCGTTTCACCAATCACTTTACATTCAAGCAGTGTTAACAGCTATGAATATCTATTGGGGTAAGTGAACGACTCAGAGCGAAAAACGAAGATCGTTCACAATGAGGTCGTCGTAGCCACCCTGTAAATCGTAACCAACATGGCAAGTTTATGTATGACGTTCTGACTGAAAAAAGATGTCCAGAAAAATGCGAGCGTTACACTTCAGATACCTGCTCACTCATACAACACGACTGTTGTCATATACATGAAATTTGAAAAAGCTGAACTGAGTCAAAATACTGGTTGTCTATTTCGGAACGACCGCAAGAAGAAAAGAACTGTCATTCATTTGAACATCGGTGCTAATCATAACTGTGAAACCGTAGATTAGTAGACAGCACAGAGTATATGGATAAGTGCATTTGAACGTTGGGGAAATTCACGGGTTGGAAAGGAAGAGAAAACTAGAGGTGAACTAAAATGATCTTGTGCGGAATGGAGAAAGAGAAGCGGTGAAACAGTGCGTGTTCATCGGAGAGCACAACTCAATCAGTGACAGGTAGGGAGCTGGCAAGTATTAGCACACCAATGTAAGCATTTGATAAGAGGGGAAAGAATGAAGATCAAAATTTTAACAGGGAAATAAATTCGAAGATGGACGCATACAGTCCGGGGAAAACCGAGCAGCGCGATAATGTTTTTTTATGTACAACAAACGGGGTGATGCCCGGTTGGAACAGAAGTAGAATGAAATCCGACTACCAGTAAGGTTTGTGGTCCCGGTGTATACGCGTACAATTATGACATGCCAAATCCTTTGCAATAAGTGATAGCGAGCAGAAGCAGTCGTTTTAGTTGTTCCAAGGTGGGGTAGTCCGGTAAAAGCAAGATGTTGAAGCAAGTGTGTGCGGTGGGTAACCTGCAAATGGAAAAAAGGTACTTGAGAGTTCTTCAGATGGATTGAAGAGGAATAAAAGCGCGACATAAACTGCTTTTAATGGTTTACGACTGGGCGCAAATTACTACCAGAGAAACGAGAAGAGGAAACGATGACTCGGTTTTGAAATAATCGTCCCGAGAAGCCTGCGAAAGACTGACGGCGAAACGTACACACAGTGTTTTCTATGTGATAGTAACATGAAACCACGCCCGTTCCACGATGCGTTCACAAACCGCTAATGGATCTGATATAAATGTATAAACAGCAAGGGTAAATTTTCAGTATGACCCGATTATCGATAGATACACTTCATAGAAACTGTACGATTGAAGGTAATATCATGAGGATGCTTGAAGAAGTCAGAAAATTCAGTTGAGATGTAGACAACTCCATCGACTGACCGGAGCATCGATATCCTTTGCAAAGGAAAGCGGCAAAAAATGAAGAAAAAGCAGAGGGTGGTGAAACAGAAAAACTGAACAACTCAGCCTGAAGTAAATTGAGTTGATGCATCTGAAAATTTAATTCCGTTATTGTTTACAACCTTTTGCAAATCGAACATGCGAGTTCTATCATTGCACATACCTTCCGTCTATGACCATAAACTGAAGTGTGGAAGGTAATTGCCTAATTTGAAAAGTTAAATGGACTCGATCACATGTTTTGACTGCACAGCTACGTGGTTGGGCTGACAGAGACAGCAGAGGTTAGTGTTAAGCTGCGTTGAAGTCATGATACGCCATTATGGGGAGGTAATATAATGATTGCGCTCAAAGGAGCGGAAGTTGAGACATGAACACATCACACACGGCTATGACATGCACCGAATTGGCTTACTTTTGTGTTGGTCATTTATTGGGAAAAACATAAAATTCATGAGAACAACCGGATCCCTGATTAGATACAAACAGTGCAGTCGTTTGCGCAAGACGAAGGCTGGCGAACGGTGGCTGAAATGAACCGAGTTAATTACAAAACTGCCTACAATTGTTTGTATGCCAGTGTAATAGTCTTCACACAAAAGCAGTGAAGTGGCCGGAGGTCGAGCATCTAGATGATGGAAGAAATTGATGAATTACTACAGTGGATCGCGGACGATCCAACCGTGGATTTGGCGAATGTTCGGCCGCATGTGAAAATTCACTTCAGGAAAAACATACCGCCCACTACCTTAGAACGTCGTTCGATTGTCGCTGGATAACCGTAAGGAACCTTTATCCCCAATCTTTAGCACGAATAAGATAATGTTTTGCTTTCCAACTCACGGAGTGCAACATGCAAAAGCACATCATTCGTCGGAATTATGCTGAAATGAATTTCAAAATGATCTGCACAAGCACCCTGTGGCATTTGTTTACAAAATTCAACGGCACAGTTAACCGTCACCAGTTGTTGCGGGCGTGGTCTATAGTTGATCAATATCATGATACAAGCCGTGGTGATGCGTCACGTGCTCACAAGTAGTTCGTACGACGGTGAACATTGTGACCAGTGGCTGACGACAGTGTTCAAGCGGCTAAATACATACACTACTAAGAACAATATTGTGGTAGGTTACGACAACGCATCTTGTTATACAGCATTGGAATAGACGTTCATGCATACCGAAGTGGACAGCTGTTTAGACTGGCACCGTACATGTCCATTTTGAACACTATCGAAGGCGTACGGAGTGCGACCAAGGAAAAATGAAGCAATCGTTGCAAACCATTGTTTTTTAACCTGTCATGAGGCGATGGTTCGAACGGCGTCTTACGCCAACAAGAATGGGTGATGCGTTTACCGGAGAATGTTGCCTTAACGTAGTCGACGGAGATCTTTGCTACTAGTATGCCTCACACAAGCTGGAATTCTGTACGAATGTCAGTGACCGTCACAATATATGTAACTGAGTGACGTGTTTTGTTCTGAAACTATAGCACTGGCCTCCTCAGGACAACCCTATTCTTGGTTCGACACACACGCTGTGGTTATTTGTTTAAGTGTCCTTTTTAAGTATCGACGTAGGTAGCTGAATATGATATTGTGTTAACCATCACTCTAGAAAGAGCAAACGGAACCACGTTCCAGTGTGTTAGCCGTCAAACTGCCGAATTTCGTGCAATCAAGAGCACCCGGTAAAACAAACAAGATTAATTGACGTAGCGTTGCATAGATCGCCGAACACACGTAATCCTACTATTCGCTTGAGGCAATGATAGACAGCAACTCTGGTTTTTTGTGCACCCAACAGGAAAACATCTTGAAAGTCTGGCGCAAGCACTTCGAAGGTCTGCTGAACCGGCCAGCAACTAACGTTTGGATGACTGTGAATAGCCTGCCGGAACAAGATATCAAGGCATCAATCCAGATGTAGAAGTGCCAACAGCTATGGTACAATTGAGAAAAGAAAATACTGTAAGTAAAGACGAACTGTCAGGGAAACTTTTGAAACATACTGGCCCACTTTTCGAACGTGTTTTGTTCCAGTTGGTTCAGTCCATCTGGGGAAAAGAAAACAATCCCTTAAGAATCCAAGGAGGTTTTGGTAGTGTCTATGTTTAAAGGAAAGTATCGGAGCATCTATCTGTACAGCTGCGCTGGAAAGGTTCTAACAAGAATCATGTTGAACCGAATTAATGTAGAAGACTTCGAGACGTTACAATGAGATAGGACATTGATGCGGTGTAATCGCTTGCGCATTCGGACGACCTACTGGACAAAACTGGACGATGTGACGGTGACACCGGCAAATTCACGTATACCAAGCAGATCAATAGGTCTGATAAACCAGTCTTCTTGTCTTTCAGGTTGGGGATTGGAAAACGTTAGTGTCCTTATCTAAAAAAAACTACGTTTTGATAAACTGCCATCCATTCGCTGTCTTGCGATACACGCTTTTCAACCAAAGGCTTTGATTGAGAACCATAACAGTCCGGGAGTCCTGCTGATCCCCCCTTCATCGGTCTATCAAATTTAGCTATCACGCCTCTCCAGATTGCTATTTCTAGCAATAACTCTGAGGGTCAGATATAGGATATAGCTAACCGCAGCAACACTATTCCAGTAAGTCCCATCTCTTATCAATCAGCCTCAGGCTTCTCTCATTCTTTGCTTAGACCTAAAATGTGAATTAATATAGGTACTTTCATGGTTCGCACTCTGAAGCAGATAGGTCAACAAGACGCTTTCGTACGCACGTTAGCCTAGTACGTCAATATCTGTTGTGTATCAGATATTACAACCCAGGACAGTAAGAAACGCATGGAAGTAACAGCACCTGTACTGTCTACCCAACAATAGCTGGTTGTTGAGAACCTGGCTATGTAGTCGCGGAAGCATAAGTATCAAACCAGCCTTGAAAGCAGGTTTGACAATTCCCACCCCGAAGATCCTAACAATCGTTGAAACCAAATCTCAGGCTGTTCATGAGCCAGGTACTGTATCATGCGGCACAGTGGTTCACGGAGTAAACAAACACTGTACTTTGGAGAAATCCCAAAATTGTGAGATGTCAGATGGAACATTCCTCCTGAGATGTCTGTAGGAAGCTGTAGTACAGCCTGGTCGCCGATCGTGAGGCTTGGCTAACGAAGGAAGTTGGAGAAATTGGAACCGCTTCTGTTTCAGGAAATATCGCCAGAATCTTTAAGCCTATCCTTGCTACTGGTCCAAAACGATCGTTTGCCGTTGAAAATTATAGCAAGTCAAATCGTACACTTCCATAATAAGGTCAGACGGTTAGAACGCTGCGCGGAATACTTTGACGGTCAATTTACTGTCAATTTATTACCACCGCAAACTAGTAATGTAGCACCCTGATCGATAAATTTGGGACTGTCAAATGAAGCAAAGATGTGCGGTTGCACCTCGGATGTAAAATATAGTAGAACTTCTGGCCCAGAAAACCTCGCGTCGGCACTTTTCAAAAAAGGTGGGGAGGGAGGGCGTTAAAAGAGGCTTTAACTCAGCTGTTCCCACTAGTGTGAACCACGGAAACCATCTCTCCGTGCTGCGATCATCCGACAACAGTTCCCATATTCAAGAAAGGTATCAGAGGGCTCTTGCGAAAACTATGGGGGGAATTAGCTTGGCCCCAGTCATTTTAAGGGTTCTGGTATCCAATATACTTTGTTGACGCACTGCAGCTCAAGAGACGCAAGTTAAGGCGGAACAGGCAGGGTTGCACCCTGGATGCGGACGTATTGATAACATTTTTACTCTTCGTCAAGTTCTGGAGCAGCGTCATGTGTACCACCGGCCAATAGTTGCTATATTCGATTCGGTGAATCGATCTACAATTTTAGAGTCGCTTAAACGCATGGGTGTCCGAACAAGTGTGAGAACACACTGTCGGAGCTTTATTCCCATATTTCTGCTCAGGTTAACGTTTATGGTGAGCTATCTGACAATTTCGGCACCAGAAGCGGCGTACGTCAAGGCTGTCTACTTCTATCATTTTTGTTCAATGTCGTCATTGAAGAAATAATGGAGGATCGTCTCCGACATACACAAGTTGCCGATGTGGACCTCCTACCAGGTGGGAGACTAATAGATCTTGATGATGTTGGCGGCAAGGTGCTGTTGTTCGACAATTTCGAAGCATCACAAACAATGCTAGACGCTACTTCGCACTCAGTTAAACATTTTGGCATGTACGTTGTAGCCCAAATTGCAAAATGCTCCTGAAAGACTACTGATTGCGTGGATCTAATGCTAGACAGTGAAGTTATGGTGTTTATTTGCCGGTTTATGTGCGTGAGGAGCTGCATCAACGACGGCGGCGGAGGCGTTGAGAAAGAAACAGAATCAGCATCATCATGGTTGTGTGTGGGCCGAAATACTGCCAGGATGCCCAGACCTAAACAAGAGAACGATTAGGGTTCTCAAACAAAGCCTTTGGTTCAAAAGCCTGTACTGCAAGGCAGCGGGTGGGTGGCAGTGTACCAGAACTGGTACATTTTTCGGAAAAAGATGCCAACCTGGAGGAGACTGGTTTGTCAGACCTCTACCTATTGGCCTGCCTGGTATGAGTGACTCTATCGGTGTGGTGGCCACACCATCCAGTTTAGCCTAATAGGTCATCGAGATGCGCAAGCCGTCAAACCACGTCAAGGTCCAGTCTCGTTGTGGCCGAATGAAACAGAAGCGTGTATCTTCAAGGCTAGGGCGGTGTTCGCTAATCTGGAACACTTAAGACTACAGAGAGCTATCTATGTGATCCTTAAGGGTGACATGTATACGGCAATAATAAGGGCTATATCATTTCACGGCTGCGAAACATGGCCACCTAAGATAGAAGACGTGAACAGTCTTCAAGTATCTGACCACCAATGTCTGCTTTCGACATATCGCATCGAGTGGCACCAACGAGTAAGCAACAGAGATTAGAAAGCGGGTATTTGGTAGAGACTGCAAAGTTAGTTCATTTGTTTAATCCTTACGTCTACAAAGACTTAGATGGCTAGGTCACGCAGTAAGGATACCAGCTAGTCTTCCCTTCACAAACCTGAGAACGGTGTGGGAGTTAAATACCGCACGGATGACCGCCTGCTGAGTATCTGACGTTTCGGTGCCATGAGTTGGCAGCGTAGTTTGACGATAAGTATGCTATTGTTCGCAAACGATGGTATGCCACTTGCACGTAACGAACATTAATTTCAATGACTTTCGTGACCAAGGCCTCCGAATTCGGTTTGGACATCAACCGAGTTAGGCATTTTCTTTGAGTCAGCCTCCTCCGAACAGTGTTGTGCCCATGACTGAAACCCACATCAGTGAAGACGTTGGGGAAAGGTAAGCAGACTTCCGCCATCTCGGTAGCAAACTGTTGACAGGTCTGTCAGTGGACGGCGAATTGCGAGTTCGTATAGTCAGGGCAACCGTGGTTTTCGGACGACTTCAAATATGTCTGGAAGAACCTCAGCCCGGGGATGAAAACAAAGCTTCTCGTTTACCGCGTAGTGGTACTGTTTATGCGGTTGCACAATAGTGAAACGTAGGCATTGTGCGTTATCCGGGCGAGTTTCGTCTGCAGTGTTTACGATTCATCTTGGGTAATCCGTGGCCGGATATGTTTTCGAGCAATGAAGCACATCCCTGAGCAGACATCAACCGAAGTGATTGTATGCAGATGTTCTGTCAGCTTTCTTGGCTACGATGCGTCCGTAGGGTGGCCAGCAAACAGATTGGGAAGAGGCTACTGTACGGAAAACTCAAGGCAGGCAAGCGAAATCTTGGTGACCGGAAGCCTCGACAGCAGGATGTTATCCAAATGAGTATTTCGAGTTACAATATCGATTTTCGATCTTAAAAGAACATCTCTGAATGGAACCGTCTGGAGGAATAAGATCCGGACAGGCGTTCAACCGTTCACTGAGTGACAGTTGCGCGATCGTGAATTGCAGCGCGTGGCACCCAATGAAGCTGTAGGTATTATAGGTTGTGGCGACATTGTAATATGGCCGATGAATGTGGTATCCACCTAGAAGTAGTAGGTCATCAACATTCCTATAACACACCGTCAACTAAGTGGGACAAGTACGTTCGATTCAAGTAATTTGTAAACTATGTACATATCTTTTAGTCAACGACCACCATCGTTCAGTAAACCATCTGCACTACTTTTCACAAAGTTGTGCCACTGTAATCTTCTACCTATTCTTCTCTTCAGCTTTGTTGGTGGATTATATGAACAGTCCTATTTGATGTAGAGTTTAACTCTAGAATTTTTACCCCCCATTCCAGCTAGAGTGCAATAATATTTACTACTATACTGAACCACTTCGTGCCATATGCCTGCGATATCCTTCATCCCATCTTAGGTCATATCAGAGGAGTAGTTCTATTTTTGTTACCAAGATAAAGACTTCATTCTCACACTAGCCAGCCATTTGGCTAGTCAACACTGGGCGGCTGAACTACAGAAGCCTTCACTTACACGCCTTCTGGTATTGTTCCTTCAAGTTTACAATGAATACATGGTATGTAAGTGGAACCCCAAGTAGTGCAGCGCAAGCCACTTGTGGTGGGTGTTATGAGCAGGCGTCTCACGGCTGTGGTCCCGAATTCCACCGACCATCTTTGTGTCTCAACTCACTTTCGCTAAATGCGAACAATTTTTCCGCCCGGTAACGACGTGTCATATTGTCAATACGGCCTAGCACAGGTCCATGCCGTCCTTTCACGGAGGTGTGAGTCGGTTAACCACGTAGCTGCGAACCAAATTTATCAACTAACATCTTTTCGAAAGGGGTCAACTGGAAAGTCTATGGGAATGCGACAGCTGCGATCAATTGTAGATGGTGTTCAACTTGAAACACCTGTATAGTCAAAGTGAGTGAAGCGGTTCATCCAGCTGGTCGTGTAACCACGCGACAATCTGTTCCCAAATGGTGTGCATGTACAATGAACGTAATCGGGTGTTGAAAACATAAAAGGTTACAAACCGTAAACAGAGTAGCAATTAAATTGAAAACAATTGTAGATCATTGCAGTAAGCTAACCCACTCCGACGACTGTGAGCTAGGCATTAGTTTCCGGTCGCGTACTAACATGTGGGGAGTTGACCAACCTTGCTACAAGTTAACTCAATTTATATACTTCATATTTAGAACTAGTTTCATATTACATGTTGTAGTACCACGTTTTGACGTAGTATGTCGGACCCAAGATCGATGTTCTATTGTAATCTCGAACCAATGACTAATAGTCAAAACAAGATGCTCCCGACAGCACTGGGGAACCGAGTTGTTTCCTAATACTGCTACAAAGATCAGTGTTCACATGGAAGTGAATAAAACGGTAAGAAAAATCGTAATATGTCGGCAAATAAACGACTTGCAGCGTTTTGATTGTCACTACCAATAACTGAGTAGGAGGAGAAGGGAAACAACAAGAAGGATCTCACAATCTGAGGCTAACATTTTAATGGAACCAACAGGATAAACTGAATGCAGAGCGAAGTCGATCCTATCACAACTCAGATTGTCTTGACTCGAAAAAAATATCTGAAATGTGCAGGCAAGTGATAGTTGACGATGAAAACCCCATAAAGAGAAGTTAATCATCCGAGACAAATACGATACTTATAACTTTGATCATCAACGCGTGTGTAAGATGAATGACGAACAGACTCACCGTTCGGCATCTGCACCTTGACGAGCAATGGTGAATTTCATCTTGGACATACCACCGACCGGAATGCGATCAGACCCAGTAGTAAACTGTAATAGTTGCCGCTGTTGATCAGACGTCATGTTGTGCACCACATGCCAAAAGTTCCTTATCACCGGTGAATCAGCTGTGTAGTCGTCATAGTTTGTGACACGCTCAAGCTCCTTGAAGTCGTACTCCTGTGAATGAAACAACGAAGAGTTTGTTAAACGCAGAATTCTGTGGGACAATCACTTTAATTTACTCACTGACTAAGCTTGAATAGGACATGGTGACGAAGGCATAAATTTGAAAAAGTTCGGCGCAAGGTTCAGAATGTTTGCCAGTCAAAATCAAAACTGTACAGAAAAAGGCCCACGTTTAGCGAGTTAACAGAACATAAGCCATTCAGAAGACCTGACGGAATATACTTTTCAACTGCGAGCAAGAAAGCTTTCGTTATTCGCGCTATCTCGGACACAGTTTGTAATTAAAAAGAGAGCAAGCCTATACTGAACCATGGTCTAGCTTACACACTATAGGCGGTTCCAACAGCAACTGTCCGCATTTTGACGTTAAGTGCGTGGATTTAAGTAAACGATTTACTTCTGCTTGTTGAATAAAAAGTGAGCAATGACAACTTCTATTCAAGCGTAACAAATTCGTTTCATTTGAGAAGAAACAAATAAACAATCTAGCAAATGAGATAAAACAACCGTCAATTAACAAAGCCAAACAGTGCTTACAGGGAGGTATATCGGTGGTCTTGTGTTACATCTGAGCGTTCAAAACAACCGATAGAAAATACTGATACGAACAAGACCACGGATGAACGTCGACATGTTGTGATTGGGATAACACGGGATACATGAAAAATGTGGCACGTAAGCTAATCAGAACAGAAAAAAGACACCATCTGTGGATCTCTAATTCGAGGTGTACGGAGTGGTTTTATGATCGAGCGTCGACCGATTCATTCACGTCGTATTTAAACAATTTCTTAGTAAATGTAAACAAAAATTAAAGACAAATGGCCCGTTGTGGGTAGTCCAATCAGTTGAAAGCCTAACAGAAATACAGATCACAGGCCTCTGAATAAAAAGTTGATATCAAGTGCTCTCAAAGAATATCGCTGGTTGGCAGCTACTACATTGACAACACAACCGTGCAGTACAACGTAGCAATTGGAACAGCTGCAAATGTAAGATCACGAAAACACAACTACAAAGGCTCGAGTTGAGAAATTTGTTGAATCAGACGACCATGCAGACATTTTGAATTGGTAAACTGTTACAGAGGAAAAAAGTAACAAAACCGATATAGATTTACCAACGATAACCCCCCGGAAACCGAAGTGGTTTTGAGGAGTAAATTATTGAAAAGTATGAGAACGCCAAGGCTTGACCATTTTCTTTCATTTCGTTTCAATAGTGCAAGGTTATAGAGTGCTGTCCGAACTAGCCACACTCCTTCGTTTCATATAAGAGACTGAAAAGGTGTCTCGTAATTGGGACCCATCAGCAGTCATTCTCGCATTCAAAAAGATGTCAGAATATTAGGTGACAACTACATAGGTACTAATCTTGTCTTTATTGCACCCAAGATGCTTTCGGGGCTCTTCATGTAACCGTTTATAAAATGCAGAAAGAACTAGACAAGTTTCCGACCTGGACGCGGGTGAATCGATCACATTTCCCCCTTACAATGGACACCGGAGCATCAGGACTGTTTCCATCGGCCAACGATCGTGATGATTTTGGGCCCAAACGATTCTTCTGATTTGGTCGTCTAAGTTGCCCTCTGGCGATGTCTCCTTCGCTGAAAAGTATATCCATTTGCTGAAGTCGTTGTACGCTTACTCCGAGGATAGAGCGCGCATTTATGGGCAGCTATTTCAAGGGTTCTCTACTTTTTTCCGCCAGAAGTGTTCGACCTTCCCTTTCCTCTTCAACTGTGTGAAGAAAGATAGTCTGGAAGGAGTAGACGGAGTAAAATTTCTGTTGAGTGGTGGGTAGACTACCATTAAACATGTGGACGAAAGTACCCTACATAGTTTCCCTGCAGATAACATGTACACCATACCAAACAGGTCAAATGATATGGCTAGTCCCTACAGCATATGCTTGGCACCTTCAACGCTTTACTGAGTGTTACAAGATTGGATTAGTCACAACCTTATTTTTGTTGCTGCATGCAGGCCACTTGAAACTACTGATCGTTTGATCTACCTGGGTAATACCATCTTATCAACTTGTAATAATACTGATGAGGAGTTCATGAGAACATTTGTGGCTTCCCACTTTCTCATTTAAAGAGCTATCGGTGACTATGGTGTCTTGTGAACATCGCCGAATAACTCATTGGTAAAGGGTGCACTCTAGGTATATAAACACTGCAACTGTATCAGCTCTAATACCTTCAGACTACGGTAAAGATATCAAATTTTGAACATATCATCAATAGTTGTGCGGAGACAACCAACAAAGAACAGCACAATGAAGCCATAAATATTTTCAATATCGATCAGTTAGTGTTTGGTACGTCGATTCCCCATGTACATTTGATAACACTGTTGAGCTGTGCGACAATAAGACCTCGAGAAAGGACGCAGACAATTGCTTATCTCTTTCTACCACAGCCCATGACAGCGAGGAGAGTAGGAAAACAGCGAGAGTTGGAACACTGCTCCATAAGGTCGACGGCGAAACCTGATGCCCAACCACTTCGAGTGGGACAGTGAATGCAAACTCGTGTATGCAACCTGAAGTTGAGAGAGCGACATACGACAAGACACTGGATGGTGAATAAGGAAGGTCACTCTATCACAACGGACACAACGAGATAAACGGTTTCTGATTAAAAACGGTGGCGAAAGCTGATGGTGACAGTATACTTCAACTTTAGCGCATAAGGTGTCTTACAGTCATACTGTGGTGGACTATCAGGCCGGAGGTGCGAATATTCTAACACTCGCCGGTATACCTCAACGCGGTGGGGGGGGGGTACGTCCAAAAGCCTACCGCGCGCGGACCAAGGATAGCGTGGACGACCGGATGAGTCATCGCTCAACTGGATCGGACCAACGGGCGAGAGATGGCAGGCGGAAAACCCCCTATAGACGCGCCGATCACAAACAGAAACCGGGTCGAAGTGCACCCGACATGAGAACGGAAACCGGGGGGTGTTGTGGACCGGAATTCTGACTCAAACGCGAACGCGCACATAGCACGGTAACTAGCGTGTTGGACAATAAAAATTGTGCTTTATTGGACGCCTTTCCACCGCAATACGTTGCAGAAGGTAACAAGTAAGCTGGAAACTGTCCGTTTTCTTGAACAAACACAGCAGGGACATTCGAAATAAGCCAGAGAGAAACCTGGAACCGTACAAATAAGTCGAATCCCCTATCAATTATCCGGTTCGTGGTACACGGTTCAATTAACTCCCAGCCCTTACTGCAGACGACATGAAGAAACCGATCACGTATGGCAACTGCAACTATCGAGAACAGTGGTCTGTGTGTTCATACCTGCAAGAAATGCTAACAGATGGTGATCCGTGGGATATAATCTGCTGCATAGTAGTAAGATCACGTTTACCGAAACGTTGTGCATACCGGCTCAGGTGTTTATGTAGAAGGTGTAAAGCGCCAAAGTTTGGTAATGAAAACGTTTTGCTGCACAAAGATGCAACTAAGCATCAAATAGTAAAAACTGACCGAAAATGACGATTCGCATATATGGTAGCCTCATAAAAGTGCAAACTAGCTGAATACACAGATTTCCTGTGGGCAATTCCACTGCTGACCTACGCCGCTTGATGAACTGGAGGGTAATCTAAAAACATCCGTTTATCAACTAACTAAAGCAGACAGATCAGATATCCAAAAAGGGGACACAGGTAACACTGACATAGATATTGTATCAGTGGGAATTGGATGCAGCAGTGTGAGAGCAAACTCAGGGCTTCCTAACTCAAAAGGAGACATTAGATGATCTTGCTCATGAAATATGACCCGTAAAGCGGAGAATGACAATCGGTTGTAGGAGTTCAAGCCTGAAACGGAGGAGGAGGAACCAACCCAGATACGAAAAGATTGGAATCACCGTGTGGATAGGGCTAGAAATCCAACAAGGCAAACTTGAAGACAGAACAGCACAAATGGGAAAAAACTTGAACAAACGTAGGTTTGACTTCGTCCACTTTATCTCATGTGGTATTGAATGCATTCCTACTGAAATTGAACGCAAAACGACGGGTCTGAAATAGTTTGAATATGTACAAGATATTTATTATCAGGTTTGCTTAAACTAAAACAGGTCAAAACCCTTACAGCAAGGCGATACAGTATCTTACTGACCGACCTCAGGAATGAACAATACAGGTTACAAAACCTCAATCAGACGCGATAAATGTTTAATGTAATTTGTCAATAACGAACTGCTTAGGTGAGACGCCAAGAACTCGAGTTGAGGGTAACCAGAAATATAATGGACACTATAGAAGAATAAGCTTGACAGAGAATAACGACAATTGCTAGCCATACCATCCAGAGGTGCATAGTAAAACAGAAGATGGTAAGGCGTGTCGATAGTCAACATAGCCATACGCGATTCTGATAACCACCTTCATATTACTACTGGGTGGAACATCTTTGCAACACACGTGATGCTACGTTGAGGTCTACAATCTAGGGAGCGAAATAGGACTTCCTCTAACTGTACACTCTATCCGCTTACTGATAAGCAGTGGTAGTGGACTAGACTGGTCACACTAGGTAGTCTCTGACTGATGTTCAAGTATTTTGCGACATCTACAAGTTCGCCACAGAAAATGGTCAAATAATATCACGGCAGAATAAAGTCAGACTGAGAGATTAAACAAAACACAAGCATGGAAGGTAAACGTATAAAACATTATCAACAAACAGATATCAAGCGTTCTGTTATTCGGATATAAAGCCCATGAACATAATTTATGAATACGGAGGGAGCGACATTCTCTGAATCGGCAAAATCACTTATCCCAATTCAAATATGGAGTGTTGGTCCTGTGTGTAAATGTGTGTAAATGTGTCCTGTTACGCCAACTTGCAGATGGGAGATGGAAAGGTCATGTATCACAAAATGATGTGACAAACAAGATAAACTTACTGGGCTGCCTCGTACAAGCAATTCAATTTCATCCGGTCGAAAGAGAAACGTCAACGGACTTTCATCCACAACCATTTGAAACCCACGACGAAAGGCAGTAAACTGTTTTTTGACCGATTCGTTGAGAAGGAAATCAGCATATCGATCCACAAAATCCTGTAGGTGATAAAAGTGAGCAAGAGTAAACTAGATAGACGTTTGCACTTCTGCCATTAGATTGTTTGAAAACGAGCAAAACCCTCGACAGGCAACAACCAATCAGAAAAATGCTGTCACTGTTGAAGAGTAAAGGGGAACAAACATAGCCCCTCAGCTTAGCGTTTGTAGCCCTTCTACCAATTTAACTGCAGGTGCACATTAGTCATCGAAGGAAGACCGTCAGGTTTAGTGCTGCCTTCCAAAGTAGTCTGATCAAAAGGTTCATCCGAGTGGAAACAACGCGTAAATGAGTGGTACTCAATTTGTAATCAGAAAAATACGGTACTAACTGACAGACAAATAAGTGCTCAGCATCAAAAATAATTTAATTAACCAAACACTATAATGCGGCGTGCTGCCGTGTTATTACCGCCGTTTTGGTTTTCGATTGTGTAAGTAGTGTGCACATCTTACTGGGCCTTTGGCTCACGCGTGTCTGCTCTTTTTTTACAGGACTATCGTTGGAACCATTACTTCCGAAGAACGCTATTACTCGGCGTCTCTACGGCGCACAAAGTTGGTTTACGAGTATAACGGTTAACAAAAACCAGAACATTCGGCTTGCTTGTTACAATACTTCCTTGGAAGGTAACAACCCAAGGATGAGTCATTTTGTTGTGCTGCTCAGATTTGACGAGAAAAACATAGAGAACAAGATGGATGTCATGAATAGCAGAAGAGGCTGTGCTGCAGTCCGTATCAAAATCCAATATCTACAAACCACTCGTGGTATAGGCAGCATGTTTACTGGTCAACACTTAAATCGTTTGGGATCCTCGAATAGACGGAGGTTTTGCATAACTGAACTGTTCTACAAAATTTACAGAAACTGAGAGGCATGGGAACAATAAACCGCAAATGAGTTGCCATGTTCAAGTATCTGCATTTGTCGTTTACACAGTAAGATGTGTGGACAAAGTACACGAAGTGGGCACATCTGATGAAGGACCAGAACTATAAACTGAGCATATGTATCCGACGAACCTTGACGGGTAAACATAAGCAACTTAAGTAACAAACATTCTTCATTTTCAACGCTTTCTTCACCTAAGCACCCTGATTGTAGGAATCAGTTAGGTTCGGCGAAATTGTACATCTACTGAAACGACATTGATCTGAACGCGGTATATATTCTCCAAATTTAACAAAACAGTGATGACAAGTGAAAGGACGCGCACTTGGAAACTGATACGATGTGACCGCGCGATAAAATGAAGAGTTTGCCTATCGAAGACTGTTGATAGCTTGCTATACACAATATATACGTAGAAACTAGGATTAAAGTACACATACAAGCGACCTATGAATGACGGATCGATATAAACGGACGTTTACAATGGAAGACAGTGAACAGCCTACGCATTAATCAATAGCGTGTCCATTGACAACAGTGTAATGTGAAGGTGTAACGAAATTAGTGAAGCCAAAAAGAAGGAACTTAAAAAGAATGATGAACGTCTAGTGAAACATGAACAGCAGAACTAACCTTTCGATTAGCCCTCGTAACTGGAATCGATGCTCCATTCGGTAATAATTCGTGCTGTAGCGTATTCCCGAAAGGATCCTGGTAGGAAATGACGAATGTACAATCAAACGCTTCTTCAAAGTTATCGTCCTCATAATCAAGAAGAGCTTGCAGACCTGAAATGAGATCCTACAAAGAAAAAAAAAACGAGAAAACGACGTGTAGAGGTTGGAAACTAAACCATTAGTCAGAGAGATGTGAAGCCGTTTTCTTGGCATCAAACAAAAGGAAAGCGCGGCAGCTCGGCAACTGAAAAACCGTTACATAAAAGACATACACACCATCAACTGTTTTATACTAAAGAACATATGGTTTACAAGTTGCTTTGCTTTTGATGTAATTTATCAGAAAATAAAAACGCCAACAAAAACAGGGTCGAACTTGAAACCAGTGAATTAAAAATACAAGTCACAGTACTCATAACACTGGTCCCACGAGTAGCGCCAACTTGTATAAACTCCACTTATCCGCCCAATGCTAAAGATGTCGACTATTAAGCATAAGGCCATTGATTCGGGCTTCAAGTACCTCAAAGACTCGAGCACTAGAACAAGTGGCTACATAGTAGACAGTCGATACATGCGACCTAGTCTGCCACAAATCCTTGACAATCCACGATATCCTGCCAAACATTCTGGATGATCTCACCAATGGACGTTTGAAATCCCCTTCAAGAAAAGAACTCGGTTGAATGGACTATACACATATACTGTCCTGTTCAGTAATAATACACGGGTAGTCCAAGATGTTGAATCGAAAATCCAGCCCACGTGCAATATCGTGACAGTAGGAGACCAGTACTGCACTTTGAGTGTTGATAAAGTAACTTTATGAACCCAGTCATTTCCGTCGTCAGTACGCCATACTAGTGATGACTATAGGAGCTAAGGGGAAAAAACTGTTAGCGTGTCTTAGAGCTTGCTGATACATGATTAACTAACAGTTATTTTCCACGCTATCTGGATTTGTCATACAGAAAGAGAAAAATAGTCATTCAGAACATGTTACCAATAACAACCGGTATGTTCGGTAGCTGGGCCTCCATTCACGCCAATCCCAAAAATGTCCGTAAAACTGCCAAAGACTCTGATGGCCGTTCCGAAATTGAAATACAAACGGTTCAGGTACGCACATCTGTTTCATTTGAACTCACAACCCGCTACTACCGTGTGATGTACAGTAACCTGGCACGAGTCAAAAGCGCAAAGACCAAGGTGCAGTTCTCAACGCTACAAAGACCAGCAGTTGGAAGCCATGATTGCGAACGTGTATACGTACTGAGCGTGACGAGTCAACAGAAACTAGTGATGCGCTACAATCAACAGATGAACCAGTCAGGTATAAAAGAAACAGTTTCCGTTCGCGATTATGTATTCTCACAAACACTATAATGAATGCTCAGAAATAAACAACTTCCTGGAATAGGCGTCTCACGCGATAACAATATTTGGTGTCGTAACAAATCCGAGAGTGAGGAATCACCCTACTCGCAGATATTTTACAGGGACAGTTGGAAAGGGCACAATGCCAACCGAATTAGGAGATCTGACAGTTGCTGTTGATAGGGCTGTTATCGAAGGTCTCCCAACGGCTGTTTACAAACAAGTCCGCGAGGACCACCATACGAGTTGAGATTGATGGGCTCGCAAAAAATGGGGCGAAAGCTTGAAGTTATGTCTGTGGCCTCAGTAGCGATGAATGACAATACAAGCAAGAAGATACCAGAAGAAATCCAAAAAGTGGTGGATTTGGATACAGCTGAACTGAGGACCCGGGAGAACGATAAAAAAAACGCTGATTCGATCGTGGTAGAAAGAGACATTGGTGGAAGGAATACCCGATCCGACGGTGTATAACGTTCAAAGATAAAGTTCCAAGTGTGTTCTGTTCGTTGTGTGGGTCAACTAGCGATAGGGCCCATTAAGAGGAGACTACACATGCAAGTGTTAAGGCTGAAGTTGAGATTAAACAGTAGATACGGAGGTTACTATTTCGCTAATTGTCTGCGGAGAGATGGAAAACGTAGAACCGAGTTCGATGATGATCAAAACGGTTGGAAGTCATAGCTTGATAGCTGGTAGTGGGAAAGAATGTAGGATGCTTATCGGCAGCCAAATCGTGGAGCGCCGTTTCATTGTGCCTCCATAAATCAAGAAGATGATCCCTGGATCCGATTTTCTGATCGCAGCAGACTCCGAGATTGACCAGAAGCTCAAGAAGCTGTCGGCCAAATTCCGTTCCCGACCACTCACGTCGGCCATATACGTAAGGCCAAGACCATCATAACTTTAGTTTAGTCGCCGATCGAGAAATCTCTTGATTCACAGTTGACAGTGATTTGTACGGTTTATGTGGCTAGATACGAAATATCAACGACAGCCTATACAACTCGCCTGACCTTTTGGTCAAAAAATCCAGCCGGAAATATCGCTTTCGCATGGATTTTAGAAGAGTGAACGAGATAATGCAGAACGCAGTTGTGTTAATACCGCTGATAGTTTTGATAGGTTACAGCAGACGAAGTTACTGACAGTGTTGGTAACAAAGTCCGCTAATCGTAAGAAAGTCAGATGAAAAACAATATCAAGTCGAGTGCTGGCCGTCCGGCGCCATCTACATTTCGAATCTTGATGGTTCAGTCTGTAAAATGATTGGATGACGCGGTGATAAATGGAAATTATATTGTGATATACAGTAACAAGGAATTTGAACAGCACACCTAGATGCTGTTTTAAAACAAAATCAGAACTCTGGACTTTGAGTCAATGTTGATCAATCACAACTCGGGCGACCACCGGCAGTCATATAGGGGTACAGGGTTGGCCAATATCAAACCACGTGACTGCCAAAGAAACCTTGTCTCTAAATTCTATGCACACACTGAAACAGCTCCTGGAGGGAGCGGGAGGCTAAAGTTGGTTAGTGATTTTCAATCGATAACGCTATCACCGTATGAACTCCTCCGGAATGAGAAGAAATTCGAATAGGCCGATGATGTCTAGAAAGCGTTAATAGGAGTGCAATAAGAAATGAACGAGTAACAATTAACATTGAAACTTCAGGACGTGAGAGGAGATTTTATTGTACCGATTGCAGCGGATGACCGTGGCACTGAGGAAGTATTCAGACAGAAGAAAAGATTAACCAAATATGCAAGGAGAGCCCTAACGCTGAAAAAATAGATGTTTGGCAGTCGTCTAAGGGTTGGATAAGTGAAGGTCATACCTGTTAGATTAACAGTTTCACGTGAAAACGGACCAGAAGCTTTTAGAATGGATGAGGCAAGACATGGTAGGCACATTAGCCCGTAAAAGATTATGGTTTCTCTTCCACATTGTAATCTTTAAATATGTTCAGCTGGAATGTATTTGGTGCTTGTTCGTAATTGAACTTCGATGTATTTTCATATTCATTTTATGCATCTAAGCGTTCTGTATACATTCACGTATAAACAAAAAATATCAATAACGAGGATAACTTACGGGACGTGCATCTTTGAGATCTTCATAGGTGCCTAATTTGCCAGACAGTTTGCGATACAGAACGGACGGGAAACGCACATCCAAAATTATATCATTATAGATAGCCAGACCCAACAGGGTACCGATAAGACAGTACTCGCGGTCCAAATCCTCTAGAGGTACCGGGTTAAACCAATAGGTACCCAAATCGGCATCACAAACAAACATACCTGTGAGAAACAACGAACAGTGAGATAAAGTAACAGAGTGACGCTCAGTCTTAGAAGCAAACAATTGATACGAATACAACGGCTGGTACATACACGTCTTTAAAAGGATAATTCAGTGATTATAAAGAGCGCTAAAAAGTATTTAACTTAGTACACAACATTAGTGCAACTCTCCAGCGAGTTCACCAAAGTGGACAGTAGCAGCTAACACTTTTCTTTATACCTCGAAGCTTTGTACACATGAGTTGTGTGATTTAGAGTGTAGGTAACTTTATACAGAATGTCCATATATGTCTCCGGATTTGCCCTTGTATCCAAAATGGTAACCAGATTTATCACATTGTCCTACCAATGATGCCATTTATCCCAGTTTAGTCTATCTTTCTACTGAACGCTCATTCGCACGCCCTTTGATACTCTGTTTCTCCGTATGATCTGCCATCTTCACACCCGTGTTTTTCGTGGCCACAACAATCAAGCAGTCGATCGATAGCTTATTTGACGACAGTTTTTCTGACTATCATTGACCTTTAAATACATTTTTGTTCACACTAATTCGTTTGTTGTCCAGATGATTCGGCCGGAGTTGTGCGCGTTCATTTGACCCCACGACGTCCTGCTGTGTATGACTCTTGGTTGCGCTTGTATTGTTGCCAAAGTGAACACAAATGAGGCTCGTAACAACTGAGTTGGTACGGCTTTTCCAATGGTCCCGTAAATCGGTTTGTCAACGTTACCCAGTTGACTTTCCAGGGACTGAAGTTAAGCGTGACTCAAAAGGACGAAGCATGTTAGTTTATGAATAGCTACCTCCAGTCATTAGTACGTGACAGGTAGAGGTAGCTCAAAAGTGTACAAATGTTATTTCCCCCGACGAATCAGATACTCGAGAGTTAACGCTAGGAGATTAGCCCGACAAAACTGGAGATGATTCAGTGAATACACGCTAGTAGGCCAGACGTGTGCTTGATAACCGTATGAAACCGATTCTAAAAAAAATGTCTTCAACAGTTAAAGTGCACGAAAAGAGGCGAAACATTCAATCACAGTAGCAAAGAATCGGCTAAGTAATGGCAGTTTCCTGAGGATCTACAGACGCTGTACCAGAGAATGAACCATTAGGGCGTTAGTTAAAACGTACACCTTATAATGCACTAACAACGCTTACATCTTTGTACCAATCCTTCGGTTCATATATTACGCTCTGATCGATTCCGTGACACCTCAAACTAAATGATATAACCCGGTCAATTTTTTGGGAGAATTTACCCGGAAGATATCATTCGGAGGATAACAGCAGCTGCATTCATACCATTTCTAATACTTTCGTATAAATCTGTTACATCACTTTTTGTTCTCCTTAGTAAATTTGTCTTCTTCAATGCCACCTAAACATGAGGACGAAGGCTTTTCTGAACACAGACTTGGTGACAGTGTGTACAAAACACGTGGCAAGAGGTATTGCTAACTGGCCTTCAAACCGTGCCTCGCGTACACTTCATTCGGTTAATTGTTCTCATCAATCAAGTTAACATCCAAAAGGAACTCTGGCACAAACGACTGACAGTTCACATCAGCCATGTCTCGGAAAGTTGCTTTCCACTCATTCACTAGAACACTGTAAACGTTAGTGCATACCAGAACGATATGTGACGGAAACGTCTTCCCAAACGCCTGTTGGAAATGTATCGGATGACACACTGATTTCGTAACGGTGATTGTACAAAACAATAAGCTATAACGCGACCGAAACCGTTTGTCACAGAATGACTTAGGTTGAAGAGAATCGCTCATGAGAGGAACTATCTGCAGATGAATTGTTACGGAACCCAAATTATTCAAGAAAGGATAGTCCAACCTCAGACTAACTGTGTGACACTAGCTTTGTTTGAAAATGTATAGCAACCGTGATGTTCTCACCCAACTCATGTCATGGCATCCATCAACCTACAGTGTTCCCACTTCCTGATGGGTTCGAAAGATCGAATGAGAACTTCGGCCTGTAAAAAGTACGCTCCTGGCGTAGAATTCCTTCCTGTCATCTGATTAGGTCATAAAGTGAGGTAAGCGATCGTAGAGTGCTAGAGTGAAAGCGAGCATCAAGAAACACTGTCAACGAGTTCACAATGGGAAAAGATATTTTGACACCGTGCTTTTATTATCAATGAGCTGATTGGAAAATGTGAGTGGAATAATGCCCAACTGCTTCGTCAGGACTGTTTTTAGTTTTATAAACAATGAATGTAATCACATTCGATCCGATTCGATCTTTTACATTAGTCCGGAAGTGCCGGCATGTTGTACAGTCAGCCTGAGCCATCGTCAGAGCTGCGAGTTGACATAGCCGGAAATATTTGAACCCAAGCTCAAAATGGTTGGTGCTACAACGACCGATAATAGTAAGAACACAGTCCGTCATTCTTTGTAAGATCATGAAGAATCTGTATCACTGACATCACGCGTGTATCCCATGTCTTGTCTTAAAAAGCAGCGCAATTCCATAGGACAGGCAGCCAAAACCGACCAGATATCTGCTTCAGTTTATGAAACAAGGGTTTCCGATTCCACACTAGGCTCTCTCGTTCACACTCGAAGGATTCAAACATAAAGGAAACCAATCGTGGAGTGTTGATAAGAAGATGAGCAAGAGTACGTGTCTGTCATGTTGCAATTTAGTTCCGAACATCTGTGATCAGTGTTTAGACTGGATAATAGGGGATGAATCGCGCCAACAGAAGACGACAACTGTCAATCCCAGACACCGCACTAATAACAACCCTATTAGATAAATCAAACGGACTACGCGGAAACCGAGCAATTGGGCAACTAATCGGTGCTCGCGAAAGTGCAATCATTCAAGTGACAACAGCCGTCTTTCAGTTCATCTGTCAGAAACCGTGAATGCTGATCAAAAAGGATTACCCAGTATTTTGAAAAACCGATCACGTACGTCACAGTTTAGCGTATTCTGCGTTGCCATGAAGTGATAGCCATATAACCTGCAGTCTTTCTTGTGTATACATTTAATCACCAGAGAAACAAAAACTTATCAATGTCCCATTTTTAGGACCGTAGCTACCTGTCACAATGAGATCATGGATCTCATTACACATATACGACTTACACAAAAGCAAGCTGTCAAATATGCATAACAACTTTTCACCATATTACATCTTACCACTCAACACGCTGGTTGTACTGCTCTCCAGTTACTTCGCTAATCACGCGAATGTCGTATCCTCTCTTAATGCATTCTTATTGAATCGGTGATTTGTTAGGACCATATCTGCAGATCAAGCAACTTCGCATTATTTTATCGCTTGAAACAAACTAGATGAACAGCTTCACGTGCAACCGTTCTCAACCGGAGTTGGAGCACCTCAGACAGTCTATACCCCGGAAGACACCAGAGAGAGTTAACAAATTCGACAGCCTAAGCACACACACACAGTATATGCAATCTCGTCTCGCATAGGACACTTGTTCTATAAAGAAAAGGTGATTTCGTAATAAAAGCCTATGTAACGTATACAACATCTAAACAAAGTATTTCTTACATAAGAGAATCTATTCTTTTTGCTACACTATATGGTTATCCGAACATTCCTAGAAATATGACAGCACTATGGTCAGAACAAATAGGTGGTGTGCATATGCCTGCCGATTATCCGCTCAATCAAAGTGACCAAAGAAATCATACTTGATGTCAACTGCATCGATATATGTCTGCGTGTGTGTGTAAAAATCGATCACAAAACTTAGTCAAACTGTACCGACTGCACCAACAAGGCCACGTGCTGTGCACGTTCTGTGTCCGGGTAAGAGAAGTGTATACGTTTAGATGAACACTGCAATGCAACACAAAAACAGCAACCAGAGTTTAGCTGTTTGTCAGCCGTTCCCTGAGTGGATAAGGCAAATATTAACCATGGTTTTAAAACTATTAATATGAGAGCAGCTTGTTGTTTTACGTGAAAATCACGACAGTTATTTGACAATTATAAGTCGAATTTGTTTTAATTAATATTATTCCGGATAACGTATGAGTGTAATCATGAAGTCAGTGTACGGGAATGCACAGCATCGGCTAACAGAGGAAAGGTGAATCGGAAAATATGATGTAGGATAGCATCAGCTGAGCACAGAAATGTAGACCCGAATGAAATCCGATAAATACATGATCACGACTGCTCGTGCGATCAACAAGCTGATAAGGAAAATCAATATGATGGATATTGAGTGTACTAAGACAGCTCACCGTAAATTGGGTCGAAAATTTTTTCAATAATCAACTGAAAGAACTCCTTGCTCAAACCACCTTCATCCACGCCTTGTTCACCCTCAAATTCAATCAGCAATTGTTTCTTCAAATCCGACGGTCTTTCTAGACAAGTTATTTCCAACTGTGAGGTAATGAGTGACAGAGAGACGTGAGTGAATACGAAAATCATACAATACAGTAAAGTTTAAACACCGATCAGAAGCACGGAAAATCAATTCAGTTTGACACTTCACCATCACTAATGGCAGCAATATACAAGTAGTTGACACCGTTCGACTACTACACAATTACAAGGAGGGGAGGAGAAAAGAAATCCCCGATTTTGAGAAAGTTTGAAGGAATAGGACTTGATATATGAAATTTTATGTCTAAATTCAAACATTCAACATCGAGATGCGAACACCTTGTGCACAAATGAGAAATGTGCAAGCGAGAAACCCAATTAAACGTGGGTTCAATTGTAAGGAATAAGTAGTCACACTTAAAATGCGAGATCAAAACACAACGCATGAAGTAAGCCTGCCGAGTTGAACGGTTTAAGTGCCCATAGCTAAAAGTAACAGATCCAAAAGAATTGTGGTTAGCCAAAAAAGACGAGGATGGTATTATTCAACTTGTTGTATTCATTCATATCAGATAAAATCATCCACTAGCCTTAAAGAAGCGCGATTACTGGTCGAAAAGATTCAAAACATATTTAACGGGCGAATATGAACCGTTAGCCTCTTCAGATTTTTAAATGGAGGTGCACCTCATTCACAAACATGTAGGATACAGCAGAAGCAGTTACCACAGTATCAAAAGACAACTTGGCGTATGTAACACAGGCTGTGACTGTTTGGAGAAATCGCCGTCAAGTCATCATAAGTAAAAAAAAAATAACGTGCTGATATATTGAATCCTCTTCAAAAGCCATAGGTTCGGTGGTTTCTGGATAGCAAGAAGGAATAAGTTTTGATTGAGTGAGCTTTATAATGAGATTTTTAATTCAGAAAGGGTGTGTCTGTAAAGTATGCCAATATCCAGGTTGTCGTGCCTAGGGACAGGTTTGGGCGGCACTTGCCTGTCAATGAACTTTGCCACTACGAGTGAAATGTAACAGGGTTAGAAAGCTTCTTCTATCCTGTACAATTCTAAAGCAGGTGAAGTCCATGGGTGCACTTTGACAGCCTGAGAATACAATGGTATGGAAATGCGCGGAAGCACAAAAATTAGAAATATAAATAATATACTATATTGGTAGGAAGTTAAATAGAGGCGCAAAAAATTCAAAGTTTACCCCTCAAATATGATCACTGTATCTTGAGTACGAGAGATAGCTACACGACTCGTAAGACGTTTCGCCTGCTCCAAAAATTGATGATCAGGTAATGGAGTTAGCCGAGAAAATCACGTACTATCGAAGCCGATAGAATGTGTGAAATGATCACAAATTGAATACCTAAAGGTCGAATGGCGCCACTTACTAGTTGTCATTTGTAGTGCTCGTATGTTTTTGGTCGTTAGGGTGGAAGGCTAAGGGTACAACGCCACAGTCTGCGAAAACTGACTCGTTCGCGCGGAGATTGCTTACAGTGTTCGGATTCGACCGTGGATTTCACGTAACCGTTAGTGGAATGTAGCGGGAACACTAGGTAAGTAATGAAGAATCTCGTCAGCGTGTCGTCGTCGAATAACCAACGTAATAATATCGTCTCACATACTTCGATAAAGTTCCCTAATACGTATTCAACGCTTGCCGCGCAGTGACTTGTTTGTGGGTGATGAATCAAGCGTCTAACGGGTGACCGATGCATGATTAGGGTTCACAGCACGAAAGTTCAAACATCGAAGCTTGATTCCGAACCACGGGTCCAAGCGGCAGGGTGATGACATGGCCAAAATGGAAATCGACGGGTTTCGTGCTGCAAATCTGCGTGTGTTCACCTGAACTTGCCTTATCCTCCCTGTGCACATTCTACTCCTTTTCACTGTTCCTTGTGGGTCATTAGCTTTTTATTAATGGATAAGGTGTGTTTGGCAAAGTTTCAAATGTGAACGACTTATAAGAACCTGCAAGACGGGAAGACCAACTTACCGCCAACAAAGCATCTTCCACTACACGCTCTCGGCAAATATGTAGTTTCAAAAACGGCAACTCCGGATTATTGACTATCAGCGACTGCAGAAACGCGCCCCTCTGCTCATCTAACATACGCATGCGATTGTCGTAGTAGAGTAGTACGGTTTTTGAACTTGTTTGTAGCAGGAACGGCAGTCGCATAAAACTTAGCTCACCAAAAGTGTCGTTTGACCGATAGTTAACGTAGTCGCGTCTCGGCTATGGCGAAAATGGGCATAGTTAACAGAAAGGTAGGTACAGTGTTACTTGAGTGACCATAACTAAACAAAGCTACATACAAGTTGAGGATATTATCCCTCTAATTGTGAGAGCACATTGTTTGTAAGATCAGCCGTCTGATATAAATTCATATGGCACCAAATTCAAACACACCGTCCAGTCTGGGAATTATAGATGAGGGTTTGAGCACCAGGTACCGCGACTATACCTACCATCTGCGTTTGAGAATTCCCTTATAACTTTGCATGGCAGACGGCAGTGGACATCTCACGATGAAAAAGTGGAAGCTAGTCAACGATTAAAAAGAATAGCACACGATTCAAACATGTAAATAATACAGGGATTACTACCACATGACATGTTAGATGTTTTCAATATGTTGATACCTGTGTGAACGCACAGCTATCTCAACTATACTGATTAGCGTAGTTGTCATTTCAGCCTTGGTAGAAATTGAACATTAGTTGAGTATCAAAATGTAGAAAGTCAGAGGTGAATGGTCGGTCCATGTGACAGTGGTAATAAGTATGAAACTGTACAAGATCAGATGCAACTGGTATGAGCGTAGTAAGTTGCATAACTCATTGAAAAGCACGTCACACTGCAGTTTCAGACTAATATGAACAGAAGTGATTATTCCGAATGAAAATGAAACTCCACGTCCTCAAACTCACCGGTCAAACAGTACAAGCGTGTATTGTGTTGCGTGTGTTCACTGTGAATCGTAGCGAACACCAGTCTTTGGTCATTTGATGATGGACATACAACGTTGCTTAATTCATAATAACGGTATTACGACTGCTATGAAGCATCTTTCGTAAACTATAGTAAGTAGATGGTCGTTCAGTCTGACGAAGACAGATATATTGTGCTGATCAAAGGGAATGACTGGCCTGGCTTGCGTGAAATGTGTTTCATATCCCCAAAATGCAAACTACTGATTCAGGGCTAGGACATTCACACTTCTACGTTCTTTAACGTAGGTAATCCACTAGAGGTTGTGGACAAATTCACAAACTTAGGTAGCACTATCTCGTCAGCTTGTAGTATTACTGATGAGAGATCAGAAACGACGGTAAAGACGCGTACCGTCTTTGCTAACCCGAGTCATCTGTGGTGTCAAACAGGCATCCGATCATCGTTGAAATGAAGGGTGTGTTCAGTTTTGTTCTACGGTTCGGAAGCATGGCCTATCCCTGACGAAGACATTAAGAGACGCCACGGTTGACCATCGTTCTTGCCACCTATTACTCCACAGCAAGAATGAGCAATCAGATGGTTCGCCAGACGTGATCAATTAGTCAACTAACCTGGTTGCACAGTACCGGGCAATATACATCGAAACCACCAAAAGTTAGGTTGAACAGCAGGATAGTCAACTGATGAGATGGTTGCAAAATGTGAAGGCTCTAACAGTCGCTTTGAGTAAAGTGGATAAGCGTCGCCTGCAGCGTTATGGGGCCACGTGAACATTCAAGCCGTTGGTGATAAATACTATCCTCAATGGAGGCGTGTCGTAGTCAACGGCGTAACTGCATTTATATCACTTCTAGATCTTCTACCTAGCCTCGTTTAATCTATTTTCATCCTTCTTGTTTATTTTCAATACCGGGTTATTCCCTGTCCCTGGCTTGGGCCAAGGTACCTTCTGGTTAGGCTAATGTTCGTTATTAACAAACGAACAAAGTAAACGTTACAGTGTGCACCACGAAACATAGCTGATCAAGGCGAGTCCAATACGGTTTTTTACATGCAAGTTAATTGACATTCACGTGTGCCGCTTTCAAAGCAACAGTCACAGCGAATAGAATAGCACAAAAATTGATGACATTTCAAACAGTTAACAACTACGTGCTACGAAACGAACAGGTAAGAAGTCAGCAGCGTGAAAAACAGAACATGCAATGTTAAAAATCCCAAGGCCATGAACGAAGTTAACGTAGCTCAATAGTGACGACGGTGGTCACAGAATCGTGGGTCAAGGTCCCGGTTATCGCTACTGTTCCTGTTCAGGTCGGAGCACCCATCCCATCCACATGGCATCAAACATCACGTAATGTGTAAGCTGTCCTCTTGACTAATATACAGACAAATGTATGCACACTGTACACGAAATAAAAGCAGAGGTGAGATATCAAACAGCCATTGAGTAAGAAAATAGAATCCACATTGTTGACTAGTCGTTTACATTTGGGAGTGGAGCCCTTGTACCATGTGTTTCCGATACAGACGTAAAACACGTTACCGCGTGAAAAACGACAGATATACAGAAAAATGCATGCAGGCATGTTGACCTAACGTCTGATTTGTCTGACTTGCTGTTACACAAGCAAGGTTCAAGTTCTATACACAAAACATTCAATTCTCAAGGTTGGTATACGAACTCCACCTGCTCCAATAAGCGACGAAGTCAGGCGATCACTCTGGCTAGATTGATTTCGCAAATTCAAAAAAACACAATAACAGTAGGGCAACCCAATCAGTGTTTACAACAGCTGGTTTACAAATAAATCAAATGGTACGAACTACTTGTTTCTGTACAGCCAACAAACCGGTAGTATAAAACTCACCGAGTGTCATACAATTGTGGTGTATCGTGAACATTTTATATATCAACCCAACAAACACTGCCATAGAGAAGCTGAAATAACAAGTTGTGTCCAGCTGAGTTCGAACATCTCGATGAATGGGTAGGTATGTAAGGCAATCGTTCAACGGATAGTCACTATTATGAACGTGAATTAACGCGTGTGTTTAAATAGACACGTGATTTATCGTTGGATAAAAGGAATATGCTATTTTATCTTAATATCAGAAGTTCGTCACAAATAGCGCAGACAAAAATAGGACGCCTAACGAACAGGCAAAACAGCTCCAGCTAACTGTCCTTGTTTCAGTGTAATCCTCTTATCATGTTACTTGCAATCTGATGAGGATGGCGACGCCACTGACTATGAGCTGACCTTTCGGTAAAGTCGGTGAAAGTGAAACCATATGTGAAAAAGATAGTTCACTTATTACCAGTCAATCGCGCCGACTTGACAGGTGGGCTGAACATTTTGAAGAACAGTTCAGCTGGCCTCAACCAAATCATGCGGACGACGGTACCCGAATGGTCAGTTATTGCACTCCAGACGGTCCTCCATCGAAAGCAGAAGTGGTTCTGGAGCTTAAGTTATTAAAGCGTAATAAGGCTCCTGATCCAGACCTCCTCCCTCCTTCTCTTTTCAAGGACGGTGGGGAGAGGTTGATATCAGAACTGACAAAACTCCTCCGGACGATTTGGGAGACTGAAGAGGTACCAAGTGATTGGTGCCTATCAACAGTCATTCCCGTTTTCAAAAAGGGAGCCCGAAGTCAATGTGACAACCACAGGGGTATCAGTTGGTGTCTATTGCGTCCAAGTTATTCACTGGTCACATTTTACTTCGGCTCACTAAGTCCAGAGAAAGCCAGATACGCGAGGAACAGGCAGGATTTCGATCCGGTCGAGGTTGCGTCGATCATATTTTAACCTTGCGACGGATCTTGGAACATCG
>JTDE01001343.1:78843-92885 GCA_014338405.1 Paragonimus skrjabini miyazakii | reverse complement strand
GATGACCTGGCGTAGAGAAATGAGATCGTTCACGAAGAGGTTGGCCACTGTAGATCAGGTTCGTCTTCCTGGTTGGAGCCCTCGCGACTCAGAGAGTCGGTGGCTTGAGACGCTAGGTGAGATGGCGGCTAACCGAGCTCAGTGGCGTGAATGTTGTCGTTGTTTGACCGAGTTGTCTGTGAAGTGAGTGCACTTAATGACGCCGGGCAGTGAAAGCCGTGAGGAAGCTGTTTTGCTGATGACGCCTTACTTTCACTTACAGCTCCGTTGTTTGTTTGCAAGGTGTAGGCGGCTTGATGTTGTATGTTTGAATGTAGACGTAGCTATTTTTTAGTGGTTGGGTCCCCTCCCCTTCTCTTTTTTTTCTCTCTTCCTATACAGGGTTTGCTTTCTCTTCTTCGTGGTTGTGTGACAGTTAAGCATCAGTGTGGATCACTGATGTATTGCTGTCTATGGTGACGATGATGATGATGAAAGCCCCAGGTCCGTATGTACTTTCTCCAGCACTTTCCAAATGTGGAGGCGAAGGACAGCTGTCTGAACTGATCGCACTCCTCCGTTCCATATGGAAGGCTGAAGAGATGCCTCGTGAATGATGTTTATCAAGTCATTCTCATTTGCAGCAAAGGTGCCACGATATCATCGAAGTATTACCCTTGTCTTTATCACATCTAAGCCATTCACGAGTTTCACAGTGTGGCGATTTTTAAAACAGAAAGAATAGAACAAAGGAGGAACAGTCAGGTTTCCACCTTGGTCACCGGTGTATCGACCACATCGCAACCTTGAGACAGATACTGGAGTATAAACACTTCTTTTCTCAGCAACCGCTCGCGATAATCATGGAGTTAGACTGATTTTGACACAGTTGCCTGAGAGGCTCTCTGGAACATCCTACATCGCAGAGGAGTGCTAGTAAAATAAGTCGATTTTTTGAATTCGTTGTATGCCCACCCCGAATGCAGACTACGGATTGACAGGCAACAGACTCAAACACATCCGACATCAATTGGCGTACAACAGTAGTGTCCAATCTTCTCTCTCTTCAACTCTGTGTAGGATGATATTCTGGAAAAGGCACTCAGTGGTTCCGAAGATCTTCGAATGGAACGTTTACGGAGTAGTTAACTAATTGATATTTAGTAGATGGACAACGATGCTTTATTTGGCTCTTCTGCAGAGAGTATGCAGACCAAGCTGAATCAGTTAACTGATACGGCTGGTTCGCATGGTATGCACTCAGTAATTTCAAAGCGAGAAGTGTTGTTACAAGATTGGGCAAACACTCATCGTTTTTGTTATTGTTAGGAGGCCGCTGAACACTTTCAATCGCTTCATTCATCCGGTTAGTGTCACCTCAACAGCCTGAATTATCACTGACTTGGTGCCGACGAGGATAGCCAAAACACGCACTGCATTCGTCAACCTGTCTACTTATCCACTAAAAACAAAGTTTACAATGCGCTTGTGCACTAAGTTTTGCCCTATGAATCACAGACTTGTACCATTCGCACGGAAGACACATTAGCACTCCCGGCATTCGATCACTGTGGTCTCCACCAGTTGGTCAACATCAAATGGGGGGACTTTGTGAGTAGTGCGGTAGTTCGCCGGTGCGTATTTCAGAAATGTGCGAGTTCGCGATCAACAACCGAGATAGGTAAGATACACAGTGTTTGCTAAACAGGTCATCTACTTTGTATGTCGCACCACAAGTTGTTCAGTGTGGCTGCTGATGGTTGGAATAAACCACAAGGTGGCTAGGTGGTGATGTGGTCATCTGCTATGAGGGTACCGACCACTCCATCGAGCAAGATCGGTTGATGTCGTCTACCTTGTTGGAGTTCGCGACTATCCACCCCGTTTGTTGGAAACACTCTCTGAGGTGGCGGTGTGTCGCAATCAGCGATCAGCCTGCTTCCGCAGAATTGTGGACTCTACTACCTCAGGGGACTAAGTTATTTTTATTTGTTTGTTTTCTTTCTCCACTTTTCTTCGCTAGACGCTTGTATTTGTATTGTATTTGTATTGTATTGTATTGTATTTGTATTGTATTACTGTGATGACTAACAGGACCAACGGTAGCCCGAGCCATTGTACCCACCAGTACGGTTCAAAGGTGAAAGTGATGATGAAGAACAATGATGATATACAGCAGTGGTCATCACCATAAACCGTAGTGGGTGGACTCAGATTCACGGTTCGAACGAAGTAGACATGATCATTGACAGAAATAATGAAAACCTATCAGTACACAAGTGACCGATCAGCCATCGATTACCTTAGAACCTAAATCACGGTAAATTTGCATAATAAAACACATGTTGCTGTAACATCCGATTGATTTTGTTGCGGTAATCGCCATTCTGAAGAACAAAATGATGAAACAATCAAAACTTGCATCAACCACTGACAACTTAACAGACAAGAGAATGGCGTTCAGCATCTTGTAAGGTCTGAAATTCATCGGTGATCATATGTCACAGAACCTTTGTTCTCACTCAATGACTTTTAAGCACGACCCACCACAACGGCACAGTTCGGATAGGCTAAGAGTGCCTGTCGTCCATGCCAAAACAACCCCTTTGTAAACTATTATCGTCTACTCTGGCAAAGCCATGCTGTCAATATTTCATTCCCGATTCTTAATCCAACAAGACAGTGATAAGGGAGGATCCAATCAGTTGAGCAGACGGCTCGAAATTGATCGTGCATCATCATAACCGAAGGCTCTATGCACAAAGTACAAGCGTTCGTGCACCTGTAATGCAATTCAAACATATATTCGCCACAGGATGCGGTCGTGATCAAGTGGTCACGTTTTGTGGGCAGAAGTCACTTTGTTCATGCACGATGGGCTAACCATGACAGTCTGACTAAACTGTGATGTAATCTCGGCAACCAATCATGTATACTCCTTACCAATCTTTATTTCACCAATGAATTAAGCAGAAGGGAGTTTGCAAACAAACTCGTGTAATGTTTTCCAAATAGTTTCATGCCATCAGCAAAAAATAACAGTAGTCAGGACAGAATGGACTTCAAGCGATCAAAAGCTAAGCCATATACATAAATGAAAACTAATTGAAATAACAAACGGAACATCAAACCGATCACACAGCAGAATGGTTAGAAGCGAACATACACGACGGCAACCATGGTAAGAATAACCAACCTTCAACGCTTCGTTCAGTGTGTCATTGACGAAATCCTTCGCGGGAATGAACGGTTTCCGGCAATCGTGAGGGGAAATTAACAAGGCCTTGCCCAACGGATCTTCCAGGACGGTGTTTCGTGAACGACTTGTATGAGGCTGTAAGAATAAGCGCAATGTGAACATGATCTGTTGAAGGTGGTCCAGAACGGAGAACAAGACAGAACTAATATTTTTGCCACCCTCAAGCGAAGTAAGTTGCAAAATAATTGCAATCAAATGAACCACAAAAAAGTGAACTTTGTTTAGAGGCAGTCGAGTGAATTGGATCAAGTAGGGTGCAATTAAAATACCGATATGAATAAAGCTATTTGGCTGTCTCATACCCCCCCCCCCCGATTATGTGCGGAAATGGACAGGCACGTTAGTCTAGCTTACGACTTCCCCGTCATCGAGATTTACTTAAACAATCGTAAGCTTCAGCTCCCAAACCTCTGATTTCACAACCGGAAAAACTTGACGGAGACAACTTGTTAACCAGGCTGACGCACCGAACAATAAAATTCCGACCCTAGACAGAACTCCAAATAGAATATATTGTAATGACAACTAAAAAATAGGATTGACCAAAGTAGGCAAAGTCAGAACGATTAACAAAGTAACGTACATCCACCAGTAATTCAGCGGCATAGTAACAGAAACGACGATGTGCGCCGACTGGTGCAGTGGGATGAGGCACACGACATAATGCAACCAATCGGAACACAAAAATGACCAGGAAATCAGGCAAAATCATTAGATCGAAAAATCAATGCTGGGAACATAACACAAACGGCACTTTAACTAATGAGGCCATACAAGCGGTCCGCTAATGAATGTGAATACCACTGGTTTGGTGCAGTTAGTATGAATGGACTTTTGGTTTCCGCTGGAATACATTTTGATCAAAATTGTTCTTGCTTTCAGCTCTCTACAGGCCCACTTAGTAAATATGGCCAAAAAAACGGTAAAAAGATCGAAAGTGAGGCTAGGTAAAACAAAATTTGTAGCCGTGCATCGGCCATTAGCGATCAAAACACAATGAACAGTTTAGCATAATAAAGGAGTAGGGAGAAACTTCTTGTCTTCTAAGAGCCGATTCAACGAAGCAAATAAAACTACGAGTCGAAAAGCAATTCTTCGCGCCAAACACACGTAAAATGTGTTAGAAGGAGAACACAGCCGAACGGAACCGAATTTAGCGGACATGTAATCAACCAAAAACAGTCCGAATGCATCGAACTCCATAAAGGAATATCAGGAGTTTATGCGCCCGGTGGGCATCCCAGATTGGTCAGTCAAGGGAGTGACAGTTTCAAAAATTACAAGAAAGCGTTTCCAAGAAGAATGAGATTGGAAAATGTAAACTATCTACTCATAGTTACAGTGGTTGGAGGATTGAATACTCTAGAATAAAAAACTTATCAATGTGAACAACCCAAGTACGTAGAACAAATGCGGACGCAAGGTTCCGCCAAAATCGGACGGGAATATGATTAACACATACTGTCTGTCAAATGATTGGCTGTTTGTTTACAAGTTATGGCTAGGTGGATTTTGAATACTGGTTTCGCACCTAGGTAACGGTACTCCTCCAATATAATCCTATACTACGGTTTGTTTCCTGGCCTTTGGTTGTACGGACGTTGAGAGTTGGTAGAAACCATTAGTGTTATTGTCGACGAAGAGAGCTATATTAACGGCATATGCTTGCTGTATGAACTTTTGAAGCACACGAGCAACTTGCGGCGATTAGTCGCACGTGGGACCAGAAAAGAGAGCGTTCTGCACCCACCGGTGCAACCTGGTACAACTAACATTCCACAGTTTGGTGAAAAGGCCACCAGTGCATAGCGACGGCACTTGTGCATACAAATATCAAAAAAAGCGAAGAGGGCGACGCTACCTCACTGTATTGCAACCGCCGTCCTCGGAAGGGAAAATTAAGAAACATACCTTGAAATGAAACCGCGTGAAACGAATCTCTGCTAAGTTGGATGAACATATTTTTTAAAATTATGACAATGCACGCCAGACTGTACTAAAAATGGTACTCGAAAATCCGCGGAACCAAGCTTAGACGAACAGCACATCACTAAAACAAAGGAAGCCCTATACTGTCGTCGGACATTGTGCAACGGCTGTTTAAGTGACGTCAAACATTGATACCAAAAGTAAAAATCAGAAAGTGCACCTATCGAGTGGCTCACACTAAACACAGCAAGATCAGAAGACCTGAGAAAAACTAGCTCCGTGAAAGACGAAATCTACACATGTTACCTTTAGACTGATGGGGCACTTGTATTTTGTTAGACGTTGGCAATAATAACTCACTTCATGCACGGAATGCGCCAGCATGACGGCTTCAAATTCTTTGTTCTCAATCGCTTCTCTATGTAGCAACTCAGCATCGTCCATCTGACCTGCCAATAGGCTGGCATAGTAAACGATTCGTAGGACCAGTGCTGCCTCGCATATTTGCTTGTCCTCGTTGGGCACCCCGTGGTCAGTAGTCAGACAACGTAGCGTGATATGATGAAGCAGGATTTTTTGCAAAGACCATAAATTTGTCTGCTCCGGAGGAGGGGAATGTGAAGAATTGGCAAGTGGAAGGCACACAGTATTGGCCCAGGCTCGACAAAGTCGGGCTTGAAGCATGATCGGAAGCCACGTGACTGCACGATTGATGTTCAATAAAAGATGCTACAGATAAGTGGATGAATGTGCCGAAATACGTTAAGTCGTGTGTTTTTCAATGAAACTAAGGCATGAAAGCGAAGCAGTCACTCACAACTTGACAATAATTAGCAAACGCAACCGAGCAAATTGAAAAATTATGAAGCAACGGAGGAGCATAAAAAATTACCAATGAAAACAGTCAAGCGATTACAACACAATCGTAATGCGATTCTTTTTACTATTCGGACATGCGCTTTTTCACTCTCAGAGCCCGCCATATCAAGTTGGACAGACCAGTGACATATGAAGAATCCGATCGTCAGCTATTTTCATTTCAATTTAATGTTGTGATTCCATTCGAACGGTTGTAAATTTGTACTAGACGGGTGTAGCACGTTCTGGCCCTGCAACTAGTGGTAATTGTATCAGAAGAAATCAAGGATTAGTCATTGTGAAATACTCATTAGATCAAGATAATAATATTAACGATGGCCATTTTTTTCCGGGTCCTAGACAACATCCAGTCAGTGTAACGCCGGAACACTGCGACGACCAAAACGATCACGATCCATTCATGGGGAATTCCTTTGAGCCATTAAACTCTCTCGCTGACCCACCGACAACATATATGTAATCCAGGTTCAACTGTCCACTCCACTGCAGTAGTGAATGAGATCGAGTTGGTTGTTTTCTTGTCGATCATTGGTAAGCATATTCCTTTCACAATCTAACCACCGTGTATTACCTAGCCTCTAGAAGAATAGTGGCCTCCTGATGGATTTTTCGGAAAGATGTTCAACACGATTTTCTTAACGGCAACAATTTCTTGTTCTGCTCAAAAAGACCGTTATGCGGGGTTGATGACCTGTGCCTAGGTGTTACACAGATGAACTCCTTGTTTCGTTGTGTTCAAGTCTTTCGATTAGTTACTACATAGCAATCTGTAGTTATAGCTTACCTATCCGCGTCCAATCACACTCAGGCAGATTTAAGTTCTCGAGCATTACTTCCATCGCGTTGTAAATGGAATTAAAGATAAAATATGATCACCTTCCGGTTGACCTTTCCACAGCTATGTTGACATCACGTGACACAACGATTAAAATATCGCTACCAACCCGACCGACTTCCCACAACATGAGCATCTGGTTTGTAATCCAACCGTAGGTGTTATAGCTCAGCTTTTGCATGTCAATTTACCATCCAAATGCGAATGTTGTGGATGTAGCAACTGGGTGTTTCGCTAAAACAGACATGGTTTTCACCGCTCCAGGATGGCTTGTGATTCTCGACACACAGCGAAAAAGTAACAACGTGTTCAGTTTAGGGCACTATACTCAGGTGATCGCTACTAGGGGTCACTTAGGTGGAGTAGTCCGTAATTACAAGATAAACGCCAGACCGAGTCACACTACTATCTGCTCAGACTCAGGGTTACTGTGATGACCATGATGATGACAGTTAACGGAGTGAATAGAAAAAACAGCCACTGCCGTTTTCAGAAGAATAATTTCAGACGTAATCTTACTAGATCATCACCATAATCAAAGACAGTAATAAATCAGTGGTTCACACTTATTCCTAACTGCCACACAACCGCGAAGAACAAAACACACCCTGCACAGGAAGAGAGAAGGAAAAAGAATGAGGGGAGAAGGGGACCTAACTACTGAAAATAGATACGCCCATATTCACACATACAACATCAAGCCGCCTACACCTTGCATACAAACAACGGAGCTGTAAGTGAAAGTAAGGCGTCATCAGCAAAACAGCTTCCTCACGGCTTTCACTGCCCGGCGTCATTAAGTGCACTCACTTCACAGACAACTCGGTCAAACAACGACAACATTCACGCCACTGAGCTCGGTTAGCCGCCATCTCACCTAGCGTCTCAAGCCACCGACTCTCTGAGTCGCGAGGGCTCCAACCCGGGAGACGAACCAGATCCACAGTGACCAACCCCTTCGTGGACGATTTCATTTATCTACGCCAGTTTGTCATCTGTTCATCTCGCACCTTACGCCAACCGGCCGCAGCGTCGGCAAACAGTGCTCGGTGTGGCAAGCGATTAGCTGGCATCCTTAGTACATGACCTAATCATCTAAGTCTGTGCAAGTGTAAGGACTGAACGAAAGAACTTGTTTGACAATCAGTGCCAAACACCCGCTTCCTAACCTCCGCGTTCCTCACTCGTTGGTGCCACCCGATACGAGCGATTGAACGCAGACATCGGTGATCGAATACCAGAGGGCGGTTCACGTCCTCTCCTTTGAGCGGCCAGGTTTCGTTGCCGGAAAATATTAGAACCCTCGCTGTTGTCTGATATACGCGACCCTTAAGTTTCAGTGAAATTCCTCTCTGTCACCATAGGTATCTCAGATTAGCGAACACCACCCTAGCCTTGAAATAAGCGCCCCTATTTCATTCCGTACACCGCCACCGCCGCCGCTGATGCAGCTTCTCAGGTATACAAACCGGTCAACAACCTCCATGACTTCATTATCTAACATTAAATCTACCTGAACACAGCAATCTTGCAGAAGCACTTTGCATTCTGAAGATGCAAAACGCATTCCGAAGTACTTAACAGAAGGTGAAATTGCGTTTAGCGTCGCTTGTGCTGTTTGAAAGTTACCAAACAGCAACACCTTATCGTCAGCATAATCAAGATCAATCAGCCTTCCACCAGGAGGTCCACACCGGTATCTTGTGACTGCCAGAGACAATCCTCCATAATTTCGTTCATGGCGAAATTGAATAAAAGTAGTGAAAGGGGGCAGCCTTGACGTACGCTGCTCATGGTGCTGAAACTGTTAGATAATTCGCCATAAACCCTAACCCGAGCTGAAATGTGGGGATAAAGCACCGACAGTATGTTCACATACTTTGTCGGTACACCCTTGCGTTTAAGTGACTTTAAAAGTGTAGATCGACCCATCAAATCGAACGCACCTTCACAGTCCCGGAATACGGCGATTGTTGGCCGGTGGTACACATGACGATGCTCCAAAATTTGACGAAGGGTAAACCTGTGATCTGTACATCCCCGACCATGAAGAAAAGCTGCCTGTTCTTCTTTAATGTTTAACTCCGAAACTGCGGTGAATCGACGAAGTATAATGAATGCCAGAACCCTAGAAATGACTGGGGTCAAACTAATTCCCCTATGGTTTTCGCAATAGCTCTTGATACCTTTCTTTAATATGGGAACTATTATCGAGTGATCTCAGCACGGAGGGATGGTCTCCGTCAACCACACAAGTTGAAACAACTGAGTCAAGGCCTCAAATCATACCTCTCCACCTTCTTTACAAAGTACCGGCACGAGATCATCTGGACCGGCAGCCTTATTGCGATTGAGAGCCGAGATGTAATTACGAACCTCAGTCTCAGTAGGTGGTTCCAAATCTACCGACCAGAGTCTTACATCACAAGTTTGTAGCGGCAACACAATAGAAACAGGAAGCCAGCTAAATTGAACCTTGAAATGTTCCGCCCAACGGTCCAACCTTCTGGACAGATTGTAGATGAGTGTACCGTCTGCCTCACTGATAGCTTCACTGAGAGACGGTCACCTGGGACCAGTAGCACGGATTAGTTTAAAGAGTTTGCCGGTGTTCCCTGAGGCGAAAGCGGACTCCATTCCCTTAACTATATCCACTAACCAAGCCTCACTATCCGCCTTCAGACTACGTTTCAGTTTCCTACAGATATCTCTTCTAGACTTATTATGTGAACTACCAGGAGGAGCCTTCCGTCTGACTTCTAACAACTCCAGAGATTTCTCTGAGATCCAGTGTATTAAATTTATGTTCCCTTGGGCCGCAAGCCACGGTACCTCCTTTCTGAATAGCTCATGATATTTGTGTCCAGCAGCTACTTGGGACTTCGGAGAGCGTACCACAAAGGCAGCTTTCTAAGCTAGTTTGGTACTTCTGCTTTACAGATGGTAAAGCCAATTTCTCAACAGCCAGTCGTTGCTGTTGATGGGGTCGTCGTCCAGCAAAAGTAAGAACAAAACGACAACATACTAATGCATGATCTGAGTCCAAATACTTGCTCCAATAAGAACGACATTCTTGAATGGAATCCCGCACCTACAACTAACGGCTATGTGGTCTACCTGAGACCAGGCCTAATTCGGAGCAGGCGGGCGCCAAGTATAGCAATGACGTGCACGATGCCTAAAACTAGTGCTGGCTAAAAATAGATTACACTCAACGCACAGCTGCAACAATCGCCCACCATTATCTGATCGATTTGATGCTATCCCAAACTTGCCACCTAAACGAGATTCGGCCTCACCAAGGCGGCCGACCTGAGCATTCATACCTCTCGCCAGAATGATTATATCAGACCCACGTGTCGACCGAAGGAGAGAGGCCAGATCCGAGTAAAACGCGTCTTTGACGCCGACGTCATTACAGTCAGTAGGAGCGTAAGCAGACACCATGAATAAATTCCTGAAAGTCTTGCGTCTAGAGCTGACCTTAATAGAACCTGCTAAGCGGATAGCACAGAGTCTACTGTTAACAGGAATCCAATCTGTCAATGCTACTGCGACCGTCGACCTAAGGACTATACCTACTCCAGCCTAACCTGTAACAGTGGCTGTGGAGTCACCCGGGGTGTATAACCAGTATCGGGTAGACAATGTGGGTGCTGTTAGTTCCATACGCTGACTACTGTCCTGGATTCTAGCGTCGGAGATACAGTAGAAATCGACATGCAAGGAGTCTAACGTTCGAGCGACAACGTCGTGTTGATCTATCTGCTTCAGAGTGCGAACGTTGAAGGCACCTATACTAATTCGCATTCTACGTTCAAGCTAGAGATGACGGAAGCTTCAGGATGATTGGTAAGAGATGGAACTTACTGGCACAGTGTCACTGTGATTAGCTTTATCTGTTGTAATACCTGCAGGGCAACCACCAGAAATGAGGGTCGCGAGTGGCCTGAGAGTTCAATTTGAAATGACATTGCGTGATGGGTCAAGCGTGAGGGTCGCGTATCCCTGCAGTATGAAACAGCAGATAGGGTGACCCGGTTTATACTACGAGACGGACGATGGTGTTGTGAGTACTCATGGTTGCACCTAGGCTGAGATACTGTCAGGACGCCCAGACCTAGACAGGAGAACGATTACGGTTCGCGAAGCCTTTGGATCAAAAGTCTGTACCGTGAGGAAGCGGGTGGCAGTGTCTCAGAACTCGTACGTCTTTCAGAAAAAGATGCCGATCTTCTTCCAGTCCCCAACTTGGAGGACCGAGGGAGTGCGGTTTGTCAGACCTCTAGCTATTGGCCTGAGTGGTATGAGTGACTCTACCAGTGTGGTGGCCAAATGGTCCAGTTTAGCCCAATAGGTCATCGAGATGCGTAACAAAGTGTCAAGGTCCAGTCTCGTTGGACCCAACAAGCTCAATTCTTGCTGCTCACGGACTAGCACATTGACAGCAGCTATCCCCACATGTGACATTACATTATAATGCATAGAAGAAAGCATCGCGTAAGACACTACCAAAAATGCATTATTAAAGTAATCGTATCCACTCAACCACAATGGATGCGAAACAAAAATCTTCCAGTGGTATCTCAACTGCATTTCACATAGCATCCGATAAAATGTGGCCTGTGCTGCTCCTCCCATCAACACTGGTGGGGAATATCTTAGAAGAAGAAATGTCACTAAGGTGAAAAATTAACAAAAGAGGACAAAGGGGAAGAACTAAAAATGATAGTAGCGCGAGTAAGCCATTGACTACGACACACTGCCATCTCGGATAACGTTTCCAACTAGCAACTTTAATGATCACGAAAACCTCAATCAGGAAGGCGACACATACCCACTTTGCTCGATGAAAATGGCAGTCTTCATATTTCGTGACCACGTTGTTGCTTGACCGCCACGTGGTTTCACCGAACGGTTGGTGGTCTCAGGATAATAAACCCCGTACGGCAAACGCTGAGCTGGCATACGGAGTATGAGGCTCAATCATCGCAGGCTGTGCAACGTAATCAGTTGATCCAATAATCGCGCACCCCGAGCGTTCCGGAATACGGGTCGGCGAACGGCCACATTGCTCACGCAATCAGTTCACTTAGGGTGGGCTAATTGACAGGGACAATGATGGTCAAACACAGCAAGTCTGCTTGTGTCTTCGCTGCGAACAGGTCACATTTATGAACTATAGAACAAAACAGTACGTACACAAGCATTATCTACCCTTCCTTTAGCCGACAACCGAACGTCTTTTCCATACCACAGAGGACGCAGGCTGGCAAAGGGAGCTCGTGCCTTTGCTATCCTCGCTGATATCTCATCAGCAATATTACAGACTGACGAGGTAGTGCTACCTAAGTATGTGAAACTGCCCACAATCACGAGTAGATTATCCGTAATGAAGAAAGTATGAGTGGAAACGCTCCAGTTTTGAGGCAGCACTTTACACTTTGAAGGTGCGAAGCGCATTCTATACAAATCAGCCCAATTGCTCAACTTGTTCAGTATGGTCTGCATATCTTTGGCAGAGGAACTAAGTAACACAATATCGGCCGCATGCTCCAGGTCCGTCAACCGAGCGGCAGGAAGAAACTCAATACCAAGCTCATTGGACTCCCCGAACGCACTTTTCAGAATGTCGTTCCTGACATAATTGAAAAAGAAGGGAAATTGAACACACTTGACGAACATCACCAGAAGTGACGAACGACCGAAACAGTTATCCGTAAACCCTCACCCTGATTGCAGAGTGGGCATACATCGATCTCAGCCGGTTGACGTATTCCCCTGGAACTCCCTTACGAAGAATACAGTTTCAGATAACGTTACGAGAAACCCATTCGGAAGCAGCATTTACGTCTAAACACACTGCGACCATCGGCTGCCCATAGCAGTGTCGATGTTCCAAGATCCGTTGCAAGGTAAAATTGTGATCAACGTACCCTCGATCGGAACAGAATTCTGTCCGTTCTTCACGTATCTGGCTTTTCTAGAGTTAGTAAGCCGACGTCGGATGAGACTAGTGAGTGACTTAGACGCGAGAGACATTAGACTGATCTCTCTGTGGGTGTCACATAGAGTTCGTGCTCCATTTTTGAAAATTGGAATTACTATTGATAAACACCAAACACAGGATACCTTCCCAGTATCCCAAATCTTCTGACGGAGTTTCTTCAGTCCTGATCTCAACCTCTCTCTGCCATCTTTGAAAAGAGAAGGAGAGAGGAAATCTGACACAGGAACAGTGTTAGGTTTCGATTATGTGAGCTCCAGGGTCACTTCTGCTTACGACAAAGAGCCGGCAAGGCGACTATGGAATATACCTCCTGGCAACATGCCGTCATAGCTACTGCAATTTGTTCCCAGTGTTTGTTTGGTTCCGTCATCCGACTCGAATAGGGTAAAGTGTGCACCAGTGCTTCCCAGTGAACGTTCTTTGCATTCTCCTCGTTTGAATGATAGTTAAATATCATGCATTTGAAACCTTATGTCCTCTGGACAAATGACAAAACCTCTAGCCACACTGACATCTGATCATACTCAAGGTTAATTAAGCGTGCTATATGCGTGTATATGACAACGACAGATCGACTACAGACTTCTTGCGCATTCAAAGACACAGTGACAAGCATGGGGTGATATGCCGACATGAAAACTCGGATTATGGCTTATATTCCATACAGTTGGGTACAAGTGAACATAGGTGGTCGATGACAACAACAACAAAATAACGGATATGACCTGCATACTTGCAACAAAAGATAAGCAGATGAAACGTTGCCAGAGCAGTTATGACTGAAATGCATAAACTAAATATACTACAACAGGAACACTACCTCAAAGTGTAACGGATCCGTAGCAAACGGGCATTCGTACAGAATGAGAAACATATTGATGAGGCGTTGTTGAGTGTCCTTAACAGAATCTGACGCATCGACATCGTCAAGACCGTCTGGTACTTGCGAAACAAGTAACTGATGAAGACTGCTGACTACCAAACGTCTGACTGCACGCATAAGAGCATCCACTACATTCTGACGCTCCGGCAAGTTTCCGATCATGAACCAAGCTGAACGAACATCAGGTACGCTAACAGGTAGAACCATTGCAGCAGAATTTGAATCCACACATTGTGATTCCTCATCTTCAGATGTAAGTTTTGATGAA
>JTDE01001343.1:52014-78743 GCA_014338405.1 Paragonimus skrjabini miyazakii | reverse complement strand
TCAACGTCTCCCGGGGATCCGCTGTGAGGAATGGTGATACCGATCAGAACACAAAATAAATCATAAATAGAAAGAATCATATTAGCCATATTCTCTCCACAATACACTATGAAAACTGTTAGGTCAGATGAGTTTCGTTTTCCATCCAGAAAATCATACAAGTGTCACCATATTACAGAATATGCTGTCAAATGCATTCGTATTTGTCAGGGCTCTAACCCACAATCGTATGAAGGACATTCAATGTCATTACAACCAGGTGTAAAACAGTCAAAAATGGACTGCGGGAAACCAAAAAGCACTCGTTTTGTCACTGCATAAAACTTTTGAACAAGAGATTTGCTGTTTAAAACTGTCTGGATGCAAGTTATCAAAACTGACCACCAAGCAGACAATGCTACAAGTCAAATTCATCCAATAAAGCACATAAAATTCCACACCACAAACGCAAGATGGTAGAAAATAAACATTCTAATGGATCTTGCAAAAACAAAATGTTTCAACCTTTGACATCAAAACTGGCTAGTTTTCTACCGCGACACAAGTGGAAAACAATTAACAGCATGGGATCTTAGCCAGGTTGCTGTCAAATTACGAACGATAGTCTTAAGTTGAAACGTTCTATTCCGTGCCTATAATCGTGATTTGCCTGGTCCTTCTGGTGCATACATAATTTACAAATCCAACAGAAGCTGTGGTTAACTGTACGTTGACAAAACGAAGCGTATTCTACCACAGTAGAGAATGGAACACATCGTCGGGAGGCTGTCGTATAACACGAAGCTAAGGTCGTCAGACCATAAATTCGATGTTCTTGGTCAGGAAGATGACAAAGAAATATTATTTGCTCGTCCAAGTCACGTCGTGTAAAGCAACATCAGTTTGTCCGAACAGACAACTACAACTCCGCATTGAACGTAGGTTGTTGTTACCAATTACTGATCTCAGACATCGTACGTGTCAGTACACAAATTAGCGCCCTCCCACTCCAAAGTCAAGATACGACGCGCAGCTGTTGACAATGGGTGGAGTTGTTCTACTTAACACTATGAGACCCACTAAAAGACATACGAGAACTCAGATCGTGATTTCAGCTACCGGACAATCATTCGTTATTTTATCGGATAAGCGATCAGAAACGTCGGCATTTGAGAAACGAATCTAGCCGGATGTGAGACAAGTCAATTAATGAGACATGACCATTCTAAATAGCAATTCCTTTTGAATTGGAGTTTCACAGAAATTGCAAGAAACATGCGTGACTCTTTGCCGCACAATAGCTTGCGAGTGTAACAAATAGTAGGCATCAGATAAACATTTCCAACTAATACACGTTAGGCGTAACACCATGTCCAGGAAAGTCCATAAGAGACTAGGGAAAGGTGACCGAGACTATCGAGGACAGAGCAAAAGTTATCATAGAAGCTACCTTTACTTTGAGGGAAAGTGGTCGATTAATGAAGTTTATCCGTGTCACTGGTTTTGAAACATTTAAAGATGGAGTTGGTGAAAACAGATAGCACTCACAGTCACACGCACGTTTTAGTGTATACACAGAAGATACAGATCAAATTTGAGGAAAAACACAAGCAAATTGATGGCAAAGTGATGGTCAGCCCCAGCAGCCTTTTGATAACTCATACTTGTATAGCCACGATAGAAGAAAAGATGAAGGAAACAAAAGACTGAGCTGCATTGTATAACCGCTACGAAGATCATATACTACTTATCACGAACTCCATGGTCAACAGTATCGGTGCCACTAGTGTATATAAGCACCTTCATTTGAATCTCGTAGTAAGGTATAAATGCGAGCACATCGAGTGTTTGTGGTGAATGGAAGTGTTTTTTAAACGCCACACAGACTGCTTGATAATACTAGGTAGTCTGGTCAAAAGTTGCAGTTGAAAAGCTTTCAAACGTTACACAAACGTCACTTGGTCCGCACACGTGAAATATGCACTTGTAACACGTTGTATGTTTTTAAACGAAAGATCGCAACCTAAATCCCACCCATTTATCAAGCACCACAGTCAGAACTCCAGCACAGTACCGATCGCTATCCATCGAATGTAAACGACAAAAGACACATCACGACCGTGAAGAGCAACGGTGCAAAATCCCGTTCAACTGTGTAAACTGAACCTCCGCCTAACGGTCCTGTAAAAATGTAATACTGAGGATTACAGGTTCTGAAGAGCTCGGGCGATTTTCTTGAGCTCGAAGCCGGCATAAACAGACGTCCTCGAAGTGACTGCAGTAAACAGGTGCTAGTTGTCGTACAATAACGCGTATTTACAAAGTTACAACAAAATGACAGAAAATAACGTTTATCAACGCCTGACGGCAAAAACATATATGAAGGTACAAGTTTTTATCTGGTTGGTTCAAAACTAAACGGAGAATTTTGTGACTAAGGAAAGATGCAACAACGCGAATGTCTGTCCAATAGTGACATTGCATCTAACAATGACGTCGGAACGAGCTATTGTTCTTTTTAATGTGAACCGAGCGGCTAGCTTTTCATCAACAAAATGTTACGATATTTAAACAGTACATGTATCCGTGCCTACCTCTGCAAATACGGAGAACTATGACAAGTATAGTGACAGTTTTGATATAAAGAATAATGCGTAGACTTCGAAGAGGTCATTTAAACCGATGCAGTAGTCAAAGAGCAGAATATGAGAATGCAAGTTTGGAGCAAACACAACAATTCTCAAAGGTCTGTAGGTGATAGATCACCACATTGATCCCGACCGTTCACTCGTCATATAGATGTGACAACAAAAAATGTATCTAATAAGGTTCCAAAAAGTGACCATTATTGATCATGAATACCCACTTCGCACTGCGCAAAAACAGATAAAAGTGGCGCCAAACTGAGCCAACAAAGATTAAGTAAGCACGCGACCTACGATGTTCCAATCGGATTTGTTTTGACTCTCGGCTGTTCCATTTAAAACCCCGTCCGTTTGCGGATTGTAGGATTGATCAGAATGCTCAAAATGATTGAGCAATCCTACAACCTGGGTCTTACGATTTCACCGTTTAGAGATAAACTATTGGACAAAAAGGTGAACGGGATAAGTCCCAACGCCTCATCTGCATAGATCATACGTGTACTTGCACACACACGTAGATAAACCAAATAGGCAGGGTGCGTTCGAATTGGGTAGCTGGATAGCATATGACGCGGAAAAGATCATGGCTCTCGAACTCAACCCACTGTACTGTCACGCATCGATGATTACCTCTCGACATCGGTCGTTTGGGTGATTCTTGTTGAAAAGTAGTCATTCTTCTACTAATGAGTTTCACTACAGCTCACCGTATCCGTGAAAAGTACACCCGACTACGTACCATACGCTCGGTATCCTACACCGTCGGACAAGAAATTAACAATACGACCAGTATGAATTCATCTTGAAAAGGACAGCAATTTCATTTTGAGATTACCCACTACGTTGGTCATCAGTGAGGTCGGTGTACTGCTTCAGAAATCCTGCAGGGGTAATCAATTGTGGGTGATGTTCAAATTGGAATAAACCAAATCCCCGACTACTCATGAGTAATCAACTCTCTTGACCACTTGATAAATTCCACAAAACGGGTAGATGATTGAGTCCAAACACAAAGCTACCAACCTCCGACCTTCGTAGCTTAGCTAATACAGCGACTGCCACGTTTATGCATGTTAGTTTTGTTGCAAGCATGGATCCAGCCGAAACCAAACACTTTTTACAAACTACCAACTTCCAACCATGCGAATTGCCATACAGGATCTTATCGTTCGATCAGAGCATTATTGTCCTGAAGTATCCGATCACCATGGATAGAAGACATTTACCTAGACAGCAGTAACTCCATTGATGGCCTGATTCAGGAAAACCAACTCAATCCTTCCAACTGACCAAATGGCAACTCATGCATGGACTGATACACTAGCAATCAATCGTTTACAGCTTAGAGCCTTGCTGGTGGGTACAATGGCTCGGGCTGCCGTTCGTCTTGACAATCGTCGATGAAGATGCACAGTAATAAATGTGTACAAACGTAAAGCAAGGAAAATCAGTGGAAGAAAACAAAGAAACAAACACAATTAAATTTGTGCTACTAATTTAACGAAAAAGAAGTCAGTGAATTTGTGGACACAAAATTGCCAACGACTGCGATACACCACCACCTCAGAGAGTGTTTCCAACAAACGGGGTGGATAGTCGCGAACTCCAACAAGGTAGACGACATCAACCGATCTTGCTCGATGGAGTGGTCGGTACCCTCATAGCAGATGACCACATCACCACCTAGCCACCTTGTGGTTTATTCCAACCATCAGCAGCCACACTGAACAACTTGTGGTGCGACATACAAAGTAGATGACCTGTTTAGCAAACACTGTGTATCTTACCTATCTCGGTTGTTGATGGTAAACTCGCACATTTCTGAAATACGCACCGGCGAACTACCGCACTACTCACAAAATCCCCCCATTTGATGTTGACCAACTGGTGGAGACCACAGTGATCGAATGCCGGGAGTGCTAATGTGTCTTCCGTGTGAATGGCCCAGGTCTGTGATTCATAGGGCAAAACTAAAGTACACAGACGCATTGTAAATTGTGCTTTTAATCGACATGTGGAATTCCTAGCGACGCCACACATGATGGAGGTTGGCGAATGCAGTGCGCGTTTTCGCTATCCTCGGGGGGCACCAAGTCAGTGATACTTCAGGCTGTTGAGGTGACATTAGTCGGGTAGATGAAGCGATCGAAAGTGGCCGGTGGAACGCCGAAAATAAAAAGTATAATATCAGTATCCATCCAATCTTGAAAGATTGAACCATCACCATGTGGGAACATTCACAGGACTAATGGACCCGGGCAATGAAGCGAAGAGGGTGACGTTTCGGAGTATGTGCCGACAACTTGCCGAATTTGTTCGCGGAATCAAGGACAACTGGTGGAGGAAGCAGGGCGTGCGGATACAGGGCTTCGAAGATTGTCGATAACATAAGGAGTTCTACGATTCGTCCAAAGCGATCTTCGGTCCATCCAACCAGTCCACTAAAGTATTGGTAAACGTGGACACCGGCTGTTCGTGCACTCAGCCAGAGGACATCGTGAAGGTCTGGCGCAAACACTTTGGTAGACTACTAAACCGTCCTGCTACCATGGATTGGGTGACCGTGAACAGCCTGCGGCAACAGGCCATCAAGCCTTCACTTGTTCTTGCTCCGGACTTACTAGAGTTGCAGAGAGTGAGTAGTCAACCGCGCAATGGAACGGTTAGAGGCAAGGATGGTTTGCCGGGTGAAATCCTGAAGAATGGTGGATAGGCGTTGGAACGTGCACTGCCCCAACTGGTTTCATCTGGGAGCACGGAGTGATGCCGCAAGAATTCAAGGATATCATTATAATACCCTTGCTTAAAGGTAAGTGTAGCAAGCGATGCCCTGACAACTATCGAGGCATAAGTCTGCTGAGCTACACAGGCAAGGTGCTTGCCAGAATTCTACTGGACCGGTTGAATACGGAAGTCTTGCAGACCATCGGTCTTGAGGAGCAATGTGGATTCCGGGCGAATCGAAGTACGATCGACCTGGTGTTCGCTGCTCGACAGCTTCAAGAAAAGTGCCGGGAACGGAACCAGCCCCTGTATGCCCTTTTCGTAGACTTCACCAGGGCGTTCGACTCCGTGAACCACGAGCCGCTGGATGTCCAGGTAAGTTCGTCAATTTGATTAGACTGTTGCATTTGGGCATGAGGCCGAAGACATAATCATGTGGATCGACTTGTGATGATTTAGACATTGTCATTGATGTGAGGCAGGGTTGTGTGCTAGCTCCAACTCTAGTTTATATACGACTGTCATGGTAACAGTTGCTTTTCAGGACTTTGAGGAGGACGGCGTTGGAAGAGAGTAACGGACGGATGGGCTCCCAATGAAAATTCGACGTTTTGGTGCCCAAACCGGTTACATACCTCAACTACGCACATTCACAGATGACAGCACACTGCTGGCACACAGCGGAGACGAATTACAGTGACTGGCCACGGCCTTCACGACCGCGGCATCCATGTTTGGATTGAATATGAACACAGGTAAGACATTTTCTTTCTTTCAACTTTCTCTGGACGGAGGTGCTGTCTGTACACCTTTAACCCAAATCCGTGTTAACGGAGGTACTGTCAGCAGCTGCACAAATTTCTGCTACTTGGGCAGCAATCTGTCCACCGATCTGTCCGTGGACCGCGAGTTGAGAGCTCGTGTGGCAAAGGCTAGTACTGCTTTTGGACGGCTTGAAAGACGTGTTTGGAAGAACCACAGCCTGAAGCCAAGCACTAAGCTCTTTATCTACCGCTCAATGGTGCTGTCTATACTGTTGTACGGCAGTGAAAAGTGGACATTGTATCAGCGGAATGTGCACTACCTGAGCCGCTTTCATTTGCAATGTCTAAGACGCATCTTGGGTATTTGGTGGTCGGACATGGTTCCGAACACTGAGGTACTGCAACCAGCGGACATGAACGGGATGGAACCCATGCTGGTGTTGAATCAGCTTCGTTGGCTGGGTCACATCCATCGGATGGGCGATGATCGTATTCCGAAGCAGCTTTTGTATGGACAACTGAAATCAAGTAAGCGAAATCCTGGTGGTCAGAAGCTGAGATACCAGGATGCTATGCAGGTAAGTCTTTCACGTTGTAAAATTGATTTTAGATGTTGGGAAGACTCAGCGTTGAACCGGATTGCCTAGAGGAACATGATTCGGACAAGCGTCCGCCACCGAGAACGAACGCGCGAGGTACACAAGGGAACTATCGATGCCATAGATCATGGTGACATGACTATATGGCGTTGCGATGAGTGCGGCCGCGAATGCGTTGGCCGTTTGGGATTAGTAGGTCACCAGCGTACTTATAGCGCACCGTCGGCGAAGAGACGACGAGTACGTTAAGCTCAGGTAGGTCACATCAGCATATCCATTCTATTTTTATTAATGATTGCATCGACCACAACCATGGGCGTGGGGCGACTAATCCGCTCCTCTTTTCAGACACTTGAGTGTCTGCGGTCTCTCACCCATTCTTTTCCTAAACTTTGTTGATGTATTGAATGATGAATCGTTTGCTCGATCTTTTCGTAGTTCAACTTCGAATTTTGCTTATCAACTTGATCCTTTATAGAATGGACCAACATGCACTCGCATACTGAAATGCTCCTTGTATTATATTTTACATGTCTTTCTTGTCAGTTAAGGTCTTGTCATTGCAATCTCTCTGTTTAGTTTCCGAGGGATGAGGGTTTCCTTTTCCTGCTAGCCATTCAATTGGCTAACCAGCATTGGCCAGTTGGACACAAAGGCCTCACTCACACATCTACTGGTCGTATTCCTTCGGGTTTACGCCGGATACGTGATGCGTAAGTGGAACCGCAAGTGGTTCAGCGCAAGCCACCCGGGATGATGGTGTGAAGCGCAGACGTCCTTTGGCGTCACTATGACAGGCTAATCCGTTCCGGATGCCGCCAACCAAGACTGGTAAATCGTCCACTCCTGAGTCCTTAAAAAATACCTTGCCAGATAACTTCCTTGGGCTACACAGTGACTCGTAAAGCTGTTTTCCACATTCCAACCCATCACTAACTTTTGGTCCTGGACAGTTAGTACACCGATCTTGGTAGAAATTTCTAGAACTGAATGAAATATGTAGGTATCCACTTGACCGGACACTTATAGTCAACAAATTTTCGAGAATCAACCTGTTAATCTCGTCATGTCCATGCTCACATTACACCTGTAATGACCTATTACTCTACAGTCTCAACGATAACGTGACCTAGATAAACAGCCGTATTTATTCATTGTGCACCCGACACGGTTGGCGGATCCAACCTGTCCAACACATCTAGTGTCGGTACCACCCTCTCTTTCATCCTCCGTCGCTCACGGGCTGGAGCGGTCACTGGGTCACGAACGCCTTCAAACCAAAAGCCATCACGTTCTCTTACATCTGTTCACGTTATCAGAGGTTTGAAACGAAACGGGAATGACAACACATCGTACCCCGATACCGTCACATGAGCTAAGTGGTAAACAATCCCACCGAGAGGATTTTTGAAAACAAGAGTTGTATAGTTTCACCCAATAAAAAAAGTACATGCCAAGGGTTAACCCCACACCAACTCATCCATCCGCCATACCCTGGAAACCTTCACGGTTTCAACTGGTGATTCACAACGGTCAAAATCACTGCTACTGCACTATCAAGATTTATAAGTCCAAACATTTCATTAAATAGTTTATTATTCAACTATATATTGGTACACCGCTATTTAAGTTATATATACGTGTGTATAAATATTGGCGTTATTACTTTCTAATTATAAATAACCTTTTCGTCAATAAACGCTGCCTAAATGAATGGACGATATCTCGGAACGATCACGTAATCCATCAGTTCGTATCGAGAGGCGAACAAATTACTTCAGTTGTTTTGTGTGAGTGGACATTCCGTCAATGCATACGTGGCGAGTGAGGGCTGTGCCCTTTTCACGTCGGGTCCCAGCTAGTTGACGAAAGCCCTTGTACATCATTGTTTTGTTTAATCGCTTACAGTCCGACAACAGTCCCTTGTTAGGGTTCACGTAACAAGGACCACCTATTTATAAAGGCTACTTCTATCGCCCTCTAAAACGTCTATTGTCAAACTAGGCAAGATCGACCCGTTATAAAACAGTCAAATAATGTTCAGTATGATTATTCATGTTTGGTGCATTGTTGACTACTGTTCGAAGTTACTTAACCCACACATACGGGTGCACTACTGTACGGTTGCAATGCTGTAGTCAAAGCAACACTGACAAAAAAAATAGAAAAAGCAGCGTACTGTATCAGCAAAAAAAGTGGACTGATGTTGGACTCGATTTGAGACCCCCTCTCCGAATTCGTCAACGTTCCAGAAGAAACTGATAAGTTTAAAGTTACACGGACAAAGGTATTAACAAATAGCCAGACATCACTGTTTTGTTGCGTAATAAAGTGTTTAAAGCGTCCTGCATAAACATCATTCATTGAATCATCCAAGGATGACCTTTACAACAGTGATTACTGCATTAATTCAAGGAGATTAGTTGGCTGAACGACGAACGTCGAGGAGCAGTTCAGCTCACTCCCATTTATTCACTGGGTTATATACTTCCGAGGACACATCCTAGTTTGTCACCTTAGAGTCTTCCAACCAAACACAGACGTGATAGAAGCACGAACCTCAACATTTTAAAAACTGTTAGCTCAGACGACCTCGTGCCACCACTATTGAAGGGTTATAAGGTATTAGAGCAAACAGTAAGCCACGTATGGAAGCCAGTGAATAAATGAACATACCCTTCATTTGATGGAATCGACTGCAGTCTTTACAATTAAAAGGTAGAATCGACCGGAAAAAATACAAGAGCGTCAGTTTAACTCCCGTCTTGACTGTCTTGTTGGTATCTGTCAGGCTAATTCAACCCATCGCTGCCACGGAAGCACGCAGGTTTCTACCCAGGTCGATAAGAGGCAGAATAGACTTTAAAATCTCAGCGAATTTCGGAACACTGCCATCCGCAACGTAACTCAACAACGAAGGTATTTCTCGGATACAAATGTGTTCGACACAATTTGTATTTCTGGTAACGTTCAAACGTAAGAATATGCTAAAGAAGTACGCTGACGCTCCCCTGAGATGCATCAGACTGGGTTAGGATTTACACGCAAACGAGGAACCCAAAATCAACACGAAAAGTAACACCCAGCCTTTTTGCCCATCTCACTATTCCCGTACAACTTTGCTGTGGGTAGGTAAGAAAAAAGACCATCTAACAAGCTCACAGATACCGACGTTCTATTCCGAGAGAATTTGTGTGAGAATGTTAATAAGTGTACTGACCGCCACAGAAAAATCAGATGGTGCTGTGCTCACCTGCTTGTGATGAGCTGCAAAGGCGGAAAATACTGTTCCATAAATGTTAGGGTTAGGATAAACGTGACACGGGAAACACGATTCCATAGTCAAAATTCTAATATTTCCGATCGTTATGGAGATGTGGATCATTGTAGAATTCTAATATATCCTAAACCCCCCGCGCGGTCTCAAGATCATGTTTCTAAACATATCGAGGGGTTTCATCTGTAAGTTTGCAAGGCTATTGATGGTAAAATACATTGCTTACACGAAGCTCACTTTGCCAGTGTTTCCATTGGCTCTTATTATCTGAAGTTTGAGAACAATCGAAAAGGGTCGTAACCGCCGTTAATCGTGTCGAATATGCGCGTTCGCGTTCAAAATGACTTACATATAACACAAGCTGTGAAAGTAACGTTATTCCCAGATTCGGCAGTAAGGGTTGTTGGTTGAGCAATAAACTTAGAAAATCATAATACTATCGATGGTTAGAGTACAGAAAATGAAGTAGAAACTGTTATAACCCGTCCAGCCGTGCGGAATCAGAACACGAGACTCGAGAGCGTACACGAGAATTCTGCCGCTCAGTGGGTGACCAAAACGAATGTAACATGTTAACCAAAAGCATGACCAGTCTGACAAACAACCAATCAGAAAGCAGAGACCTATTGATCCAATTTAACCAGACCACCAACGGCTGGTAGGACCAATAAGCAGGCGTTAGGACAAAAGCACATCGACTATCTGCAACAGCGGGAACGTGTCCGTAACAGAAACACACATAACCGAGACGTAAGCTGTGATAGCTATTATGAGTAATGTTTGATTTCAGAGAAGTAAAGCATTATACTCCAGTGTTCGATGCGTACCTACCGTAGCCAATCTCGAAATGATCGACTAAGCTGAGCACTACCCGCGTATAAGTGTAACCGAGCTTTTAGATGGGATGCGAAGCTGGGCGAACAACCGAACACAAAAAAATCAACCCGAATTAATAAATCCACCATTATTTTCAACGATCACAAATTCGGTATTCAGCCGCGAATAAATATATCCGGCATGAAGGTTCGCTGGTATCATGATAGTGTCGGGGTCTTACGTACTGCAATCTTATGCAGTCATTCATGATGCTCGGTGGCATGATCGAATGGCGCAGTAGGCTGCCAAAAACGTTTAGATAACTGGCTGAGTCGTACTAGATGAAACGCGCATTCCCTTGCTCTACTTTTTCTGTGGGGACTGTGAAACAGTAGAGTGAACTGACTGTGGAAATGGATGTAACGATAAAAAAACGAGCCCACCAGCAAGATAATCTGCAATAAGCACGGAGCACAAACCCTTCAACAAACTTTACAGTCCTCCGGAGTCAAAGAAATTCAATACGAGTACTCGGTTATTGTCTACCATGGCTTTTACTCAGTGTGTTTTGTCGTGTCCCCAGGACCAGTGAGCGAGTCTCGATACCTCCAATCAGACTTGGAAACCACTGAGCAGCACGGTACTCTAGCGTGTTGCGACACCTACATGTGGGACATATAACGCAAAAGAGAGTGCAGTAACAATGTCGTAAAACGATGGTCCCGATTAAGTGCACGCTGGAGGTTAACAGACACGGCGTACCTGACAAACTATCCCGTTGATGGTCTCATTCACCTTCCGTGCAATCTTCGGGCTTTTCTACACAGTTCAGTTAGGGAAATTTATCTATCGACTGAATTTCTTTGCTCGTTTAGGTTTAACAGGATTACGCATTGAGCAATGTCTTTCAAAAATATGTTAACCGTGCAGTGGTCAACACGGTTACCTCAAGGTGTGGCGGAACGGAGTGTAGGCCCGATTACGACAAGAGTGGACACTAAAGATGAGCAATAAAAACTGACAAGCTCAAAATTAGTGCCTATTCCAAAAAAGGCCGAATTAACGATCTAGCCGAATGTTAAAGCAGCAGTCAAATGTAAATAGTTTTCAGTTCAAGTTGATCAACTTTCTGACTACTTCTCAGTAAGCTGTCGCATCCATTAAGAGCGACTGTGAGAATAGTTGAACTTACATGTTCTCGCTCATTATTAAACACAATGCTCATAATAGATTAACACATTCCTCTGGGACTCCTGTGAGGAAAACAGTCTCATAGAACAATGTGAAAAACCGAATCGAGGGCAACTTTCAGTTCTAAAAATACGACCAATGCACCAAGACCAATTTCAGGATAAAAATATAATCATTGAACCCACGAGTTGATCAAAATCTTGTTTGTTCTTCACGTACCTAGCTTTCCCTGAGTTTAATGAGTTGACTTAATATAAAGTAAGTAAGCAATGTGGACGGGACAGAAACTGGATTGATGCCGCTGCAGTTATCTCAATGATTATTGGTCCCCGTTTTAGAGACGGAAACAACTGTTCGGATGTACCAGTGGTGAGGTATCCCTTTAGCTCCTCAAACAGTCTGAAAGAGTTTAGTCAAAACAGAGAGAAGACATATATCGCGAGATGTTAAAATTTCGATTCACTTTAAGCACTAGGGGCTAAGCTCTTCATAGCGGCGATACACACTCAACCGGTCAGTCTGTCTTCCACGTAATCTACCAGTTCAATTGCAGTTGCAATGACGTCTACATAGGCAGGACAGACCGGCGTTTGCATCAACGTATGGCTGAGCACATTTCTAAGTGGTTATCAATGACAATATCAAAAAACGACCCATTGACTGTAACAAGCTCGAGGGCCCCGGCTTCATCGATCGCCAAACACATTTTAGCAACTGGTCACCTAGTTGACCCTGTTAAATCGTTCAAGATATTGTTACATAATCGCAAGTCTGCAAGTTCGCGACCGACAACCGAAGTAATCAAAAGGTACACCGTCAGCTCGGATAGCGTTTCTAACCACCAATTTAAGTGGTCACGAGAACCTCAGTGAGAAGGACCACACCTACCCGCTTTGTTCAACGGAAACGTCAGTCTTCATACTTTGTGACCACTTTGTTACCTGACCACCACGCGGTTTCATTCGACTGTTGGCGGCCTCAGTATATAAAACCCGGTACAATAAACGTTCAGTTGGCATACGGCGTACGTGACTCAACCATCGCAAGCTGAGTAACGTGATTGGTTGACCAACTGATTGCGCATCCCGAGCACTCGGGAATACGGATAAGCGAATGACCACATTGCTCACGCAATCAGTCCACTCAATGTGGGCTAACTGGTAGAGACAACGATGGTCAAACACAACAATTTTGCTTGTATCTTCGCTGCAAACAAGCCACGTTCCCGAACCATAGAACAAAACAGAATGTATACAAGTGTTATATATCTTTCCTTTCGGCGAAAACGGGACACCTCTTCGACGTTACACATGATGCAGACCGACAGAGGCAGTCCGTGCTTTTGCTACCCTCGCTGATATCTCATCAGCAATATTACAGGTTGATGAGATAGTGCTACTTAAGCATGTGAAACTGTCCACCGTCTCCAACGGATAACCTGTAATGAAGAAAGTAGGAAAGGAAACGTTCCAGTCAGGCAATACTTAACACTTTGAAGGTGTGAAGCGCATTCCATACAAACCGGCCCAGTCATTCAACTTGTTCAGCATGGTTTCCAGACTGGTAATCACATGATCACAGGTTCGAACCCCAGCTACCTAAGCCGTTCCGGGTTAGGGTGAGATACCATGGCAATATCTAGTCTACATGCGACCAAGTAAGCCACATGACACAAAATGTACGAAAACTTCATGTAGCGTATTATTAGGCACAGAAGAGCATCAACGAGACTGAACAATTCGGTGTTAAAAACACTGCGAATAATCATGGCGTCCAGATGATGACCCACCAGATGGACAGCAGAACATTAAAAACTGTCCAGGGGCACACAGCATGTACATAATATTCCGATCCCATGTTGAATGAGTGCCTCACATACGTTGGGGGTGAAAAAGAGAACGGATAGGGGTATGCTAATAGTTGTTGACTTACCATCTTGATCCATGGGAGCAAAACAAACATCGCCATCTCTTTGTGATTCCACCTTTGAGATCTGTTGCGTATCGCCATTTGGTTTATTAACTGCTGTAACGCTGCTGTTTTGCACCGATTCCATGTCCATTACAGTCGACTTCAAATGCGTCGCGGCGCGTCTCTTTTTTGCACTGGCCGAAGGTTGGGATGACGCACCGGATTCAGTCAATTCTCTGTCTACTGCCGGAAAGCTGGTTGATAATGCATCAAATGAACCAAATACGGCACTCAAAAGACTAATCAGATGCGACCAATCACCCTGTTCTCTACCGATCGCAATAGATTCCTCCAGTTCATGCAAAGTCAGACCGGTTGTGCGAGATTCTTTTTCTTGTGCTGTATGCAACGAAGAGACGAGAGCCGCCAAGGTACTGCTCGGAATGGAATTTGCTCTGATGCTCTTCAACGTGTCCGAGGTAGAATTGATTCCGCCGGATCGCAGAAAAGGAGTGGTGAAAGACGATGAGGACCGTGTGCTAGCGCTGACAGCTGGGGTAGAATTCTCTGTCAGGATGAAGCGAAGAAAAAGAGACAACACTTCAGATGAGGCTAGGACAAATAGAAATGTGAGAATATTTAAAAAACTGATGAACAAAAAGACTACAGTCTGATCCCATGAACAAAATGCGAGTTGGTATTGACACTGTGGGATCAGTGGAAGTTATGCATACATGCAGAACAATGCAATTAAACACAGACACCAACTCTCGAATCTAACGTTGTATTCATCTGCGTTCACGTCCGAGTAACCGAAAAGTATATATTTCCAGAATTTCACGTAAGTATAAGCATTGCACTAAGTGATAATCTAGTGCAACGTTTAACGATGTATATTCTCAAACTGACAAACGATGGCAGGCGAAGGTTGACGAGTCGAATTTTTCCAGATGGCATAGATCTCTCGGATGTGCTCACACAGGGACGAAACCAATCATGGTGGGGTGTTAGTCTGTGAGCAATTTTCGTGAATCATTCTGAATACCGCAGGCTATTGCGATTGTAGATAATGCAAGGCAAAAATCGTATCCAGAATAAGAGTGACAACAAATCACATTCTAGCACCAACAGGTTAGCTTGTGGCAGAACAGCCACGACCTTAAAAAAGAATACATAAAAATGGAACCAAAGAACCCGATGCTATGAATTCAATTATGTTGATTCAATGGATAAAATCTGCTGATGTTTATAAAACAACTGTAGATAACACCGGCCCACCACCGTTAATTTATCCACAAGTGTTTCTACTCGAAGTGAACAGAGAATAATAAGGAATACAAATGAGAGGAATGAAACAGAAGGTTTACAAATAAGGTTACACAGTCAACATCAAAGCGAATAATAACAAACCAATGGTTCAAGCTCATGCATAACTATCATACACTCGTGGAGAGAGTAAGCCTAAATTGAAAAATGAAAGTGAATAAAAGGGACTTAGTTGTTAAAAAAATTGTCAAAACTCAAACAGTGAACATCAAGGTACCCACGCAATGCAAACAAACAAACGAGTAACCTCAAAATTGAACACCACCCAAACTTGATCGCAGTCTTCGCATTCAGGTGAGTTTTTTGGCTAGTTCACTCCGGAAGGAAGCATTAGACTCGAGTTTCGCTCCTATTAGAGCTCATCAATAGTACATCTTTGTCCGGGTCGGAGTGTGTACTCTGACCTTCGTGCTTGTGAGACTAGCGTATTAATCACAAAGTGATTATCCTCACAATAGGCATGACCGAATGATCAAATCCAAACGTTCAACCACAAGGACAGGCACCACTGATGAGCTCCAATAAGAGCGAAACTCGGGAACAGCACTTGCTTTCGAAGTGAACCAGTCGAAAGGCTTAGCGGAATGCGCAAGCTGCGATTAAGTATGGACGGTGTTCAATTGTGAAAGGAATTGCTGATGAGAGCAAGACAACATATGTGGGACGGTAATTTTAGAGCTTCCGCAGCTTCGTCTCAGCAACTGAACGTATTTCATAGGCAACTCGGTCAAACAACAACATTGTCACCAGTGAGTCCGATTAGTCTACGTTTTAAGCCACTCACTCAGAGTCGCAAAGATTCTAGCCCAGAAAACATCTCCGACCTGCTGAGGCCAATCTGTTGATTACTGCTTGTATTTCTTCGTGAACTTGCAACAATCGGCTACGATAACGGTAGAGTGTCCAATGTAGTGGGTACTTCCTCAGCATCCTGGATAAATGATCCAACTAAGTCCATGCGTCCATATAAATTGAGCAAACAAACTCGTTTGATCCTCACCATCAACTATTCCCTTCGTTATCTTACAGCTGCTCACCCATTGGTGCCACTCACCGCGCGCAAATAAACGCATACATCGATAGTCGGAAAGCAGGAGACGATTTGCGTTATCACTCCTAAGTTATGTTCAACACCTGTAGAGAAACACGGCTCTCCAAATGCCGTACGTGCATTCCCATTTAAGTCCAGAGAGATGCCTTTCTGCCGTCAAGTATGATCCAGATCAGCAACCGTCGTCTTAGTCTTGGAGATACCAGCCCTCATTTCGTCTCCCATACATCCATGGTTTATAAGTCAGCTACCAAAAAATACAAACCGGTGATAAACCCCCATGATTTTATTATCTAACGTCAGATCCAGGTAATCATTAGAATCTTTCTGAAGTTACAAAGCAAACCGCGAAGTGTTTGGCACAAAGCTAGACATTGTCTAACCTCGACTGTGCCGTGTGAAAGTTGTTAAACGGCAAAATCTTGCAGGCGGCCTAGTTAAGATCAGTCAGCTTTCCACCTGATGTCCCGTAGGTCATATAGACAGTCCCCTGTCGTTTCGTCTGTGATAAAATTGTCCAAAGATGGTGAAAATGAAAAGTATTGACGTGTGTCGCATCAAATATGGTAACCGGTTCCTGACATGGTCTTGTCTGAGTTACAATATGGGAACAGATCGTCTACAATGTGCTATCACAGTTCTTACACAAGCCCTTTTATTTAAGCCATTGCAGAAGTGCACATCAATCGACAAAGTCGAAAAACCCTAATTTAAAAGGAACGGTTAGTAGTCGCGGCCGGTACGTATGATGATGTACCAAAATTAGATGGACACTAAGAGGCTGGTCTACAAATCTCCATCCACAATAAAACCCTGCCTATCATCCTTTGGAGTCCACGACTCACGCTGCAATAAGTCGACGAAGTACACTAGAGTACAGGCGCCCAGTTACAAATGAAGTCAAGCTCATTCCCCTACAGCAGCCCTTGATCCCCTCTTCGAATGTGAATTAATACCGACTGACCTAAGTCAGAATGATCATCTCAGGCATGTACACTGGTTGGAATAAGTGGGTCAAAACCCCAACTAGTACCTCAACACGTTATCTGACTCATCCCCCTGGAATTGAGTACGATCAACAAACACGAATAAAATTAAAAATAAAACACCTTCCGAAAAGTTACATACTCCAAAACGAGTAAACAAATGAGAACACTGACCTAGAAGACTCCGGACGAGTAATACATTTATCGCTCATACCGTTTTGCCAACTACTATCAAAATCTCCTGAACACATAAGAGAAATGTGAATTCGGCGCTGTGCGAGCGCGCAAAAGCATTTGAAACACATGCTGTTCCATATCTCAGAAACAGTTAGAGACGTTAGAAATAAATTTAAAATCATGTGGTTCAGAACAGTTTTACCCTGACCCTAACATCATCCTTCTGTGAGGTGCCGGCATCAGATCGCCGAGTACAATTGCTCTACGGCGTTTAAGAGCAGAGATGGAAATGAGCACTACATTTCGCGATCGGTGAACGACAGTGCAGACATCTGGCAACAACACACTAGAAACAGGTCAGCTAAGTTGTTTACCACGGTTTGTTCAATGACATAACTCGCTTGACTTATTGTGTTAAGTCATTCCAATTGAATATTTGACTGACAGATAGAACCTTAAAGCCAATGTAACGTACTAGCACTAAAAAAAAAACAATATTTCTTGAGATAGAGGAAACTTTGAACTTTTTAATCTTTTTCAGCTTTTCAGACGAAAAGTGATGCTTAAAACCGATGTCGGGTGACAAATTGCTTGTAATCGGTACAGACTTGAGGCAGCCGCCCACAATTACACCAGTGCCGCAACAGTGGTCAAAATGTGTCACCTAAACAAGATTCAGTATCGTCCGGAAGGTCGATGTTAGCGCTCACACCCCTACCTAAAGTGTGTATCGATCATAGGAGAACACGTAAAGTCGATTGAAAGGCATCTTTGGCAACACCATCGCTTCAGCTGATAGAGGCATGAGCAAAAACAGTGAAAAGATGTCCGAGGGCTCGTCTTTTGAAGTTAGTCGTATGAAAGCTGAATAACGAAATGGCATGGCCTGCCATGAATGGAAATCAAACCTACTAATGTGGTCTTGGCCACCGTGCCATACCTAATTCACCCTGACCGAGCTTTGTAAATACTGGTCCACTCGAAGTGTACAACTAGTATGGAGTAGGCAATGTAGGAAACATCAGTTCCAACCGCTGATTAACATGTTGGACTTTAGCCTCTGGAATAAAGCAGATACTGACCTCTGGTGGATCCAGCACCTATGAGAGAGAGTAGCCAGCCGAACTACCTGTTTTAAAACGCAAACGTTTACGAAGCCTACGTTAACCTGCACTCTGGACATAGATAGCGAACAACAGAAAGAAGAACCTGGGGTGTGAGGAAAAGAACTGCTAGAGCAGTGATACTACTAACCAGTCGTTTGGAGGCACGGGAGGAGTCAAAGGGTTATCTTGAAAAGGAACAGAGGTATGAGAATCAGCACCAACATAGTCTCGCCTATGCATTCTGCCAGAAACCACATATATGGCGGCTAGCTTTAAAATGCGAGATAACCTATGCAGAGTTGGTTCAGTGTTCCTGTTAGAACGTATGGTTGTGCTGGTCAAGACAATGCCAAGAAAACGAGATCTAACCAGTAGAAAGATCAGGATTGCCAGTCAAAAGCCCTTGGCTCAAAGTGTCTGTAATGCGAGGCAGAGGGTTGGCAGTAGTAGATTAGAACTAATGCCATTTTCGTGGAATGAAAGATCAACGCTCTTGCGTTCAAAAACTCCGAGAATTAGGAGATCACTTTTATCAGCCTGCCCGGCATGAATGACTTAGTCGGTATGATTATTACACCGCCCAATTTGGCCGAAACTTCAACGGAATGCTCATCGTGTAAAGGTTAAGCTTCTCCACAACAGGTCGTGGCTGATATCAGTACAAAACTGTTATCACAGTTGGAAAAAACAATATGAAAAACATGAAAACTCAACCTACACAAGACAGTTATGAACGTGAAAAAGTCAGAAGTGAAAAATAAAATCAGCTCACCATGAAACACTGCACGAGTGTGGCTAGAGGAGACGAGTGCGGGGATCTGAGCTTGTTGTTCGTCGCCCGTTTCGCCGGCAGACGACGGATTGTCTGGACCTTCATTCGCCTCACCATTATCTGACACACCAAAGAGAAGCATGAGCAACTGCGTCACTTCATTAGGAGCCATATACGAGCTTCTCGAAGATTCCTCAGCAGTCAGAACACTACTTAAAGAACCAGCATTTGCTGCCGAAGCTGAGGAAATCTGGGGTACGGTTCCACTGGTTCTGCTGACGGAGTTCGCTTCGAGCTCATCATCATCAACCAATTCCTCCATAGTGCTCGTAGCGGCTCCTTGCCTGTCTTGAGTGGAAGAAGAGTCTGACGGATAACAGAGTGGAGCTTGGCGTGAAGTCAGTTGAATAGCTAAGATAGCGGCTTGATTAGCTGTGATATGCGCGTGGGAGAATTTGGGCGACGAAGCACAATCCGGATTTTCGCACTGTGGATTTTGACAACCACGCGTAAGTTGATTAAAGTATCGTGTGATTAATTGTTCGACACGAGAGTTTGCACTGCACCTAAGACAGAACAAGAATAATTAATAATAACAATAAAGAGTAAAGAATCTTTAAAAACGGCACTGACCTGTATTAACATGTATTAACATGGTGCTCGATGCTAGGTCGCAAAACATCACGCGAGAGCTGGGTAGTGTCAAAAGGAACAAAGCTGAACGCAACAATTTCATTCCAGCACATTTATTTGTATGATAACGGATTCTAGTGTGCATTTGAAACGTCACAACAAATCATTCACTATATATATATATGCGCATTACTCTAGTGAATCGCATCGGAAAAGTGTGTTCAGTGCGGCAGAGGAATAACAGACACCCTTCATAAATGGTATAATTAAGTACGTGCTTACTTGAGGACTGAGTAAGTGAACTCGTTTGGTACTCACTACAAAATATCCGCTTTCTAACCCTAGCATTGCTTATCTATTGGATCCACCAGACAGGAATGATCCAGCAAAAACATCAACGGCCAAATACTTGCAGATGGTTCACGTCTTCTACTCTGAGTGACCAACGCTCATAACCGCAAACTTCCCAGCCGTGAGGCTTAAGCTTCAGAGATGACTTTTTGTAATCAGAAATCTCCTACATTTGTTCATACTGCCCTGGAGTTGAACAAAAGAGGAAGCATCTAACTTCCTATTCATTCGCCACTGTTGATACCAACCAGTTAACAACCCCCATCAACTCATTACCTAACGTCAAACCTACGTAATAGTAGCAGTCTCGTAGAAGTACTTGACGCCTTCAGGCTGCAAAGCATGATCTGAGGTATCTGACCGAACGTACGATGGGGCCTGACGTGGTCTGCGCAGCTTCAAAATTACCAAACATTGCCGTCAGTGCAGTAAAGAGCAGTCAGCCTTTAACCAGGCAAGAGGTTCACACAGGTATTGTGCCAATGTCATGGACAGTACACTGTTGTTTCTTCTGTGTGAACCCCGAAGGTCCACATGTATCATCCTAAGTGTTGAGGCTGTTTGACAATCTACCCAAACTGAACAATGAGAAATAAAGCGCCTGCAGTTGTTTAGAACATTCTTGCGTCCAAGCTACTCTAGAACTGTTGACTGATCCACTTAGTCAAACATACTTTAGAGACGGGGAGAAACGGTCACTGTTGGCCACGATGGTCTACAAACAACGCTGTCCCAGAATTTGGCAGAGTGAAAATTTACCCATATATCCTCGTCCAGGATGCACCTATGTCTGTTTCTTCCGAATGTCTGCCTAACGAGCCACAACAAATCGGCGAAGTATGATGAGCGCCACAACCTCAGATATGACTGGAGCCAAGCTAATTCTCCTGTGGTTTATGCAAGAGCACCTGTGACACCAAACTGATATAGGAACTAGTATCAAGTATTCCCACCAACTTCTTTGAAAAGTGCCAGGACGAGGTGACCTAGACCAGCACGACAGTCGGAATGACCAGAGCATCGCAAGTCTGCCGCAGTCACAAAGCAGAAGTAGGATATTGGCGAGAGCGGCTCCCGAGGTGCTATGCTAAGTGGTTAAACCTCCTGGTCTTATCCTAGATATATCGCATTTATATCGGTTACATTTTCACAGATAGATGGATACCTTGAACAAGTGTTACGGATGAACTTGAAGAGTTTGCTATTAATCCGCAAAACGGAACGGGTTCATTTTACTGACCTCCTCAGCTAGCCAAACCTCGTGAATAAACGTCATACGGGATCTGAGCCTCTTGCGAACATCATTTTAATTTGTTATATAAATTAACGTGAGAACTCTCTAACGGCTTTAGGTTATTCTTAATTCCGCTTGTTGAACCTGCGGACAGCAAAACCACCTGTCGCAATGGTCACTGGCATTTCGGTCGGCACCTGTTGAAATCAGTGAGGTCAGAACTGCTAACCTTGTACTCAGGCCAGTTGGGTACCTACGCTTTACTGCCGGCCTGATCCGTTTGTCAGCAGCCAACCGCCGCGAGTGGTAGAGTTGCCGCCCAGTCAACATAAGTTTTAAAAAAAGCAGCGATGTACCAACGCATTAATAAGAACGGGTCTGACAGAAGCCACGTCTACCGGACGCCAGGAAGGATCCGGAGAAATTCGGCAGGAAGTGAAGCCCCGATGAGCGAAATGTCCAAGGCTTGTGTTGTTTAAAAATAACCTGTTAGTCGCATAGCTGTAGAAGCCGTCCATCAGCATCTGAGCGACGTGAATCTCGCCCCAACCATTTGAATATGAACTGACATCACCAAGTCGATAGAGTTATGCATTCATATCCCCAGCCAAAATGACCATGACAAGTCCCAGTACAGGTGACTCTGACACTGTTCCTACTGTAATTAGTTAGGGAACAACCAAACACAACGAAAAGACGTCTAGAATTGGCCTTGAAAAAACGCGCCAAGCGGATAACGCAGAGGTTATTGTCAATGCAAGTCCAATCTACCAACGAGGTCGCGACCGCTGTGTTGAAAATCACACTTGCGTCGACAGCAGTCACCTTGTTGAAAAAGGCACTTTCTCCCAAAAATTCGCCATATTTTCCACACAAAAAATAAATCTCTTAATTTTCGGGAATTTGGAAGCCCGCCAGAATTCTCGAACATTCGAGAACTTGCGTTCGTCTCTGATTGGTCCGTTCATGGGCCTAGGCTCAAGGCCACCCAAAACCTGCAAATGCCGTTGCTGTGAGCCATCATTTTGCCTTCGGGCGGAGCAGCGAATAAAGCTCGTTTGAAGGCCGTCTTTTACCTTACTTGTTGGGGGGTTCTAAGTTGGAATAGTTGAATTTCGATATTTGCGTTCTGATTTCCGTGCAGTTTTGCAATATCGTTACGTTCATTCGTGATAGAGATACTGCTCGTCATCATTGCGTTTGTTCTTGTCTTTCTTTATCAGGAGGGTCGTAACACACCTGCAATGTGCAACCAGTATAGAATAAACAGAACAGTACCGTCATTTGGATACGGCGACTACTACATGAATTCTAATCTCTCAAACGTCGACTCTCGGAGAGCTCAACGCCGAAACGAGAGTATCCAACTGGATTATCTGTTCCAGAGTGCGAACACTGAAAATATCCACAATAACTCGCACTCTAGACCTAAGCAAAAGACGATGGAAAAGTAAACTGAGCAACAGTTGTAGCAGTAGTCGTAGCCGACGCGCTGAACCACCTCCTAGTGATGCCGACTGGGTAGTCTCGGTTCAAACCTTGACTGGTTAAGCGTCCGGCAACTCCAAACAGAGTCAACCAGTCTACCTGGTCCCAATGTACTGATTACTTTCGCCTGTGGAAATGAAAATACCGTTAGCGCCCACACAACGGCATCTACAAGTACCTAGGACAGGCGAGCGGAGAATGTGGTCAGACATGTAGATATAACGCTGGTTTGTCGGCGCATGCCCGTGTGCACCGAAACAGAGATAGTGCAAAACGGGAAGTAAGTACTCAACCTCCTCCAATCTTCGAATGCGCTGACTGTGACCGCAGCTTTCCAAGTAAAACTGGTGTCAGTCAACGGAGGAGGCATGCGCAAATTGTCGAACGTGACTGCAGGAAGTTCAGGAGCATGAAAGACACCGGGTCAAATTGGTCTCAATAAGAATCGTCAAAAAGAATTTTCAGACATATCGATGAGCTAGTCACGACATGATCCACTGGATGCGAACTTCATCGCTGGTACCTGTTACACTTCCCTGACCGTACTCTGGAGAGCATCAGGACACGTCTATATGCTGTGGACTGGCAGAAACATACTGCCCCCAATGTCAATCCAACCTCCGCCTCACAGACAAACGACGTCGGATAGTGAGTCCCAAGCTGCTGAAAACTCCGAGTGGCTTTTCCTATTGGACTAAACAATAATAACCTGAATGGATGTTGGGAAAAGGAACTTTTTCCCCAAAAATTCGCATTATTTGCAGGAGAAATGGATTTCTGCATTTCCCGGGAACTAGAAAGCTCATGAGTATTCTGGAACGTCCAGGAAGCTACGCTCGCTTCTGATTGGTCCATTCGGCGACCTAGGTCCAAGGCCACTTAAACCTATAAATACAGTTGCTGTAAATCGCAATTTTGCCTTCGGGCTGAGCAGCAAATAAAGCTCGTTTGAAGGCCGTCTTTTTCCTTACTTGATGGGTGGTTCTAAGTTGTGAGAGTTGCGTTCCGATATTTGAGCTCGAATTTTCGTACCGCTTTGCAATATCGTTGCGTTCGTTCTTGAAAGAGATTCTGCTCGTGGTCTTGCGTTTGCTCTTGCCTTTCTCTATCAGGTGGGGTCATAACAATGGAGTCCGACAGTGAGGCTTCCCTACATAGCGGTAGATCGCCAGCAAATGCCTACGGACTTCATGCAGGCATTTTCAAATTGGTACAGACAAAGTCATTGCTTAACAAGCACGTCTCTCAAGCCTTTCCGTATACGTGGCGATTGGTCACTTGATGTGCTCGTATCGTTGCGGAAACCCATACGACCAGGAAGCAGATACACAAAGCTAACTACGCGATTCAAATCCTGTACCACCAGCGGAAGAAAAAGGCCGCCTTTGCAGTCTTTTCTGGAAAATGGAGAACTGTCTAGAAGACAAACCGCGTCCTCCCAGATAGACCCAACGAATACTAGTCAAAGCTGACATCGGCTCATCTGCATCTTGATGAGGGAATATCACGTACGATTCCGTCTCCAGACTGGTCTTCGGTCGACCCGATCACTGGAGACAAAGTCTCCCGCACGCTAAAAAGCATGGAAAGTAGCTCACCGGGTTTGGACAAACTGTCTCCCGAACACTTGAAACACATGAAAGCTGATTTCTTGGTAGGACACTTCAACTTCTTCCTGTTCACTGAAGGTTGTCCAATCCATCTGTGTCGCTCCTGCATCATGCTTGTTCCGAAAGTGAATAACCCTTCCTCTCCAAGTGAATTGAAACCCATCGCCGTATCCTCAACGCTGGTACGTTGTCTTCACAAGATAATGGGTGATCGTTGGAATACGCATTTTCAACTGCCAGCTCTACACCATGATAGTTACTTCGAGGCGACGTCCCTACTCAATGCGCTGTTCCGGAACCCACGTACCACGTCTTCCATTCAATACATGGCTTTTAATGGTGCATCCAAGGTGTTGGATTTTATCTTGCATGACTGGATTATCAAAGCGGTTTAAGATTTCGGTGATCCTCCACCTTTAACACACTACATTGCTGATTCTTATCGAAACTCACTCACAACGCTCGAAGGCTCCATCCTCCGGTCCCACCATGCTGGTCACCAGAGTGACCGACTATCGCCGTTGCTATGAATTACGGCAATGGATGAGGTGTTGGTTCTTTCTCGACCACAACTAGGCTACCAGCTCCACGATACGCTGATCAGCGGTTTTGCCAATGGCGACGATCCGATCCTCTTGGCCGAGAAGCGTGCAGCCGCCGTTACTGCTTTGGAGCTATCGGGACTGACGATCGACACGCGCAAAACTAAACTTATGATCATCTGTGGCGACCATAAGCAAAACACAACAACTACAGTTGATGGGTTCCATTCACTTTCACTAATTAAACGCCTCTGGCACGGTGACTTTCCTCGGTATCCCATTCACCTGGAAAGGCAAGGCACTCACCAATCACCGACTGCAACTTCGTACGATGTTGGACGAAACTACCAAAGAACCTATGAAACCGCATCAGCGCCTACATTTTCTGAGACAGTATCTGAAGATGAATCACTTGCTAGTTTTGAGCCAAGTCCACCGAAACACGCTCAAAGTTACGGAATGCACAATTCGTCAGTTCGTTCGGCAGTGGCTCCACCTACCCAAAGACACCAACCAGTCACATCCACACCCCAATTCGGCTGGGCGATCTGGGCATTCCGAGTTTGTCCACCACTATTCTCATCTCACGCAAATCACGAGTGGAGAGACTACTCTCCAGTCAATGTCCAGTTTTGAGGAACGTAGTCAAAGGTGAGTCCTTTGTCCCTATCATGAGGAACGCCAATCTCCAGGTACGTGTTCAGGGTGTAATAGTGACGAACAAGCAGGAGGCCCATGCGGCGTAGATGGATCAGCTTTAACGTACACTGGATGAACGTGGTCCTCAGGAGGTTTCCCGCTCTCCATTTTCCAATCGTTGACTACTGAACCCAGAGCGCATTTACCCTAGGATCTCTATACGTACCATCCAGCTCCGATGCAGTCTTCTTCAGACTAAAGTCCAGAATTCTCGGGGTGGCCAAACTGACCACTCAGTTCTTTGTCGTGGCAACTGCGGTCAACCAGAAAGCCTCGCTCATATTCTTCAACAGTGCTGGATCATCCGGAATATGCGTTGTGCACGGTACGAATGCGTGATCAACGATCTACCGAAAAGACTGCTCAATCTGGGCTACACAGTCTTCGGGGAGTTACGAGTAGCAACGGCGAGCTCGTTCGTCAAACCCGACGTTATCGCGGTTCGTGACGGTGCTGCCATGATACTGGACGTCTATCGACTGAACGACTATCGAAGCCAACGTACCTGGACAGACAGGGTTGTGAAGTACGGGAAGATTTTCATAATGCCGCCATTCAGTCGGTCTTCCATACCATAAGCTGTGACGTGGACTCTATTTTTCATTCTCCTGGGATTATCTCTTTTCGTGGTACTACGTTTTCCTCCTCTTGAAATGCGATCCTTCGGTCTGGACTGCCTTGCTACACAGTCACTGATTTATGCTTACTGACTGTTCCCCCCCCCCCCGAAAACCCATGGCAAATTTATGCGGGAGCCTAGCAGTGACTGTTGCCACCTCTCTGACAGTTGTCTCACTATGAAGGACATTCTTCTGTCCCAATGCGTGAGCCTTGACTGTGATAGCACT
>JTDE01001343.1:4477-24800 GCA_014338405.1 Paragonimus skrjabini miyazakii | reverse complement strand
CTTCTTATACTCAACTAAACAGGGAAGTAGCCATCGAGTGGGCGCATACCAAATGTCTGTGCCTTTTAAAACACTACCAGAAAATACGCAGTTGGTTCACAAAAATTTTCCTAATATTCTTGATTTTACAGAGACTTGGTTTCACGCAGGTATCGGTGATAATGAACTGCATGGTATCTGAGTAGTCATTGTACCGAACGGACTTTTGTCATGGACGCATGGGAGGCTGTTCTATGCCAGAAGCTTCCGGTGCCATCCGTCATAGGGGAATTTACCTTCCCAGTGAAATGCGACTTACCCTGGTTCAAGCTTAAGCTTTGGGGTCGGGACATGCTCCTTGCTGGTGGTATTTACCATTTGCCGTCGTGCAGTGCATCCGGCAAACAGGCTGGTATTTCCTCCTCAGACCGTCTGTTGTCTACACAGCGCTTCTCTCATCTTCTCATTATGGGTGACATCAACGCACTTAAGGTGGACTACATAGCTGCTTCTCCTGGGGACCCTGACTACGAATCTTCGAAATCCTTGGCAATGCCAACCCATAAGAAAGCCTGGGCGCAGCACTTCGGACTACCTAGAAGGCACCGTTCAAGATGGACACCCTCCTTGTCTGATCTGGACATCACGAGTCAAGCTCACCAGATAGATAGAGTGGTCATCATACCACCGCTGAGCATAATGACCACTTGTTACTTGCTTTCGATTTTATCTGTCACTGGCTCCAAAATGCTGTAACAAAGACTTCATTCCGAAACTTCCAGAAAAAGACTTTGACGCATTAAGACGTCCCTAAGTAAACTCAAACTCGCGTCTGATTTAGTGAACTTAAATTGACTTTCTTCCAAAGCCGTTGTTCACGAAGCTGATGAGGCATTTGTCCTTCAGAAACTATGAAATTCCTCCTCTCGCGCACCGCTTTCATGGAACATTCGATGCCTTCTTCATGTAGGTTCCCGCACATTTTCTAGGCAGAAGCCATTGCGCAAACTTTTCTCTTCGTACAAAACAGATGCAAGCGATAAATCCGTCAAGATATCCGACAGGTACAGCTAACAATCCCACTGGCGGCCCGCAAAAATAAGAAATCCCTTCTCAAGTTTAGGCGCCATCATAGAGAAACTGCGCCCTCAGCGCCTCCTCTGCAGCTTCCCGAACGGGAAGTATTTCCCTGCCTCGAAATGTTTGCCAAGGTGTTCAGAAAACATTGTCCAAGAATTTCAAATGTGTTTCCACCAAACTGACACCCGATTCTTCTGCGAAGAAATCTCCAATACCCACTCCTTGTTGAGTTTACTAAGGCCCGTTGAATCATTTTGAGGCCTCCGTGTTTTGTTTGGTTAGCGCTAAAAGACGGCCCCACGTTTTATTATTTTCCTGAAAACAAACTGCGGTAATTATCCTTATTCTCATACTAGCTACTGTGACCGTTTCCCTTGCTCTTATTCACTTATTTTTTAAACTTCTACATGTAATATTTATACATTATTCTATATCTTTCTTGCGTAGCTTATTATTCTTATCATTTATCGATGCACAAACAGTCGTTCTGATCCGACCTAACCAGTGACCATTTGTTTGAGTGAGCTCAATTCCGTTTTGTCTTTCCCCGTTTTTGAGCGGTGCTTATTCGTCGAATTTGTTGTGCGGGCACATTCTTCGTTCAATTTTTAAGGAGTTACCACAGCTGAGTATTATTGATCTGTCTGCAAACGATTCAAGTATGCACCAAGTTACGCGTTATCTATTGATTTAATAAACGCCTTTGCATTAGCCGGTTTGGACATAACTTGCCTTCTCTTCGTTAAGCCAGCAGATTACGCGCAAATCGGTGTGAACTTGAATGGTTAGCGAACGAATCAATACAACTGACAGCTGACTTCTCCGTGCTCAAAGATTAGGAGCTCTTGTTTAAGATCAATCCTTATCTGAGAAAACCAATGCGATTTCTGATTATTCACTGCCTCAGTCTACTAAACGCCTCCGTCGAATTTTGGGGAATGTGAATTACTACTGCTGCTTCATTTTTAATTGACCTGACGCGCTAACGCCACTGACTAATATGCTGGAGAATAACATGAAAGTTTCGTCTTTACCCCCAAATGCCATCACCGCTTTCAATTCCAAGCAGGCTCTGGCGACTAACAGAGCACTGAAGAACACGCACAGTTGGTTAGAAGACCAACGCTTTTCAGTCTGCTGCCGGTGGTGTTTTGCTATAAGTCGTCAATAAACAGGTCCAACCGTTGTCTTTTTGTCCCGGTAGCTACATCCTTCTCAAAGTAGGTACAGTATCGTTGGCGGCGAAATACTGTACACCTACCTCGCCGTCAAGCACTTCTAACATTACTCAGAAGACGTCCGGTTACTATCCTTGTCGACCACAAGGCTTTAACTCATACTTCCGATGCTTCTGCAAAAAAGTGTCCCGTGAAAGAAACCATCCACTCAAACTTCCTCTCCGGGTTCACGGCGGACACCCGTGACATCGACGGAACAAACAGCATAGTCGCAGATGTTTTGGTTCGTATACAAGTTCATCATTTGTCTGAATCTCTCACACATGAAGAGACTATGACGGTGGCCCTAAACCAATGCGGAATTTAGTCGGTCACTGTTTCATCCGCCTCTAAAGTTTGTTTACTTCACCTATGAGTTGACCCCAAAATTAATTGTCGTATCTCGACTGAGAGATCCCCACCCTTTGTCCTCTCTAACTACCTGTGAAATATTTCCAATTTTCTTTCTACCTCCTAAACCAACTTTCATTCCAGGATCACGATAACCACTGACCGTTTAATTTGGCCGAACATGCGCAAGGTTCTACGTGAATCGGCCAAACATCGCCATGTCATCGAAGTGAAGTACACCGCCACACCGCCACCACACCTGATACTTTCAGTATACTGGACGACCGCCTCAAACAAATGCATGCGGACAAAGCAGGTGCGCTTCCACCCTCGAACAGATTAACTCATTTTTAACTTGCTTTGGTTGTTTTACACGTTGGCCGCAAGTAACGCCCGTATACGGCATCTAAGCCGAGAACATTGCACGAACGTTTGCGGGAGCCTGAATATCTTCCATTGACGTACTTGCCTTCATCGCTAAGAACTGGGTGTCCCAGTTCCCATCCACGCTGTTTGGTGATCTGTATCGCCAACCGGGTCATGAGCACTTCCGATCAACAGCTTACTACCCAGCGGTGAAGGCTTTACAGAATGCTTCCACTGTGCTAACAAAAGAACTTTGGGTTGAGGTTAATTTCGGTTGGACCCAATGGGCGACATCTTTATGGACTTCAGAAAAGCTTTTGGGAAAGTTTCACATGGAAGGCTCTTGCGCAGACCCGAAACATTCGGCCCCCTCACCCCACCTTAAAATAGATAGATGATTTCCTATGTAATCGCAGCCAATCGATTAATGCTGATGGGGTTCACTGCTTTTAGCAACCGGACACGAAAGTTTTTGGAGTGAAGGGAAAGAGTTAAGATGAGAGACTGGACCTCCTTTGGATGTTTCTTCAAAGAAACGGGCATGTATGGGGAGATTTACTACTGGTGAGCAACAGTTCGAGGGAAGTGGGTTCGGAACAAGGCACGAAATCCCACGCCAAGAATTACGACACAGAGCGTGGACGGCAACTCACTATGGGGACGCGAGCAATACGGAAGACACCAACTGCCTACCGCCTCTCTCGTAAGTTTGTCAGCTGCAGAAACGCTTATCTAGTGTTCTGCGGTGGACGAAAGATCGAGTGGTATGTTCAAATTACAACTGGAAACACACTTGACAAAGCTGTGACACCAGAAACGATCATAACCTGATGTCTCATGGAACGCAGACCTGAGGACGATTGTACGGAAGCCAGAGCCCTATGAATTTGAGAAAAAGTATTAAATATTGAGCACTGAAAATTATTGGGAATAATCCTGTCCATCTTCTCATTCCCGATGGTGTTATTCTGTTCAGCAGCTGATCCTGTCTTTCTCAGGCCTGCTGAATCCTTTTCGCCCCGATGGCAACGTGCGGCGGTTAGGGAAAATTCCGGTGCATTATAACCTGTGAAACGTTGCCACTTTTCGTCACGGGACAGGCTGAGCAACTATTAGCCGCATCCGGTGCGTGGCTGCAAACAAAAATTTGTCGAGTTTTTGCGAGATAGACCACTGTCAACGTCTCCACGAAAGTTTTGCGCTGTTACCCACGATTCTTTCCACGGGTGTTGAGATACATGGTTTGTCTAACTGTGCGCCATTAGTGACAATCTCAGGTCACAACTTTTAGACGGAAGTCTTGACATTCCAGCTGTTTGTTAAGAGTTTGCACCTCCTCCACGGAAATCATGAAATACGTTATTATATAATAAAGATAATGGTATATTTCCCAACGCATCTGTGAGAAACACGTTCAGATGGGCTTAACCAATGTGCACATTGTAATGCGGTACGTATAAATGCATACAACATATGTAATTATCAGTTGCACAAAACACGAATTATGTGTACAGAGTACCAAAACAGACATAACAGGAGAAAGAAATTCCAGTTTTTGAAGAAGGATTCGGTCTGTCCTCTGGGCTGGACTTCGTTATTTCTTCAAAATTGACGAAATTTCGCAGACCTCGCAAGTTGTCCAACCACTGCGGAATTTTGAGTGTCCGGATGCTGTAAAATGTTCTCTCGCGCTAGATGAAATCGTGAAATTATTAATGTAAAGCAGCATTACGTAGTTTGCAGGAGAACGTGAAATGTTTACGTGAAGTAAGACGAATAATGCAATATGTGATTTCCTGGCCCGACCTATCATAGGAAACTTTTGTGTTAGTAAATAAAATATATAACACTAGCAAACAGTTGTTATCGTATAACGCGAAAAGCGATCGATTAGCATCTTTTCTTACTATGTGGTTACAGCCGGATTCCGGTGTCGATTTGGTATGCACGGCCGGTATGTAGAATGGAAGGAATGGTGGAAAACACGGAAAGAAGGCCAGGTGGTTTATTGGGATAAGAGTAAGCGAGATTTGTATGTAATCATATGAGACGAACAGACTAAGTATATACATATGTTTTTAAAAGTTTTGGCGTGCACAGCTTTTGCAAAGTGATAAATAACTGCCCACAGCTGGTTGTCATTAAGTATCAAGTAAGGGCGTACTGAAGGGATTTGGTTATTACTAACGGTGATGTGTATATTGACACCATGTGTTGACTATAGACATGTTTTATTCCTCACCTGCACGTCTTAGACACAACTACGTACAAGATCTATCCCGCTTGAGTCATTAGTAAGCTTCCAAATCTAGATGAATACCACTAGTTGTGAAATTGATGGCTTTGATCAGTTCAAAGTGTACGTAGCGTTGTATCATACGACACAAGGTTTCCCGTCGGACGTTATTGGGTCCGTTTCCAAAGATACGTCTTCGGACAGGCAGAGTTTGAAAATTCAGAAATCGTAACCCCGCGTTTTTTCATTCAACGCATAAAATTGTTTTTTCCTATCCTCACAAATAACCATTATGTGCGGGAAACTTCTACGACGCATGAACTCTCAAAACCCCGTGATGACTCAACGATTTACGGGATATCCGGCTTTTGGACATTTTGGGGCATCTGACGAAGTACCGCGCAGGAGTCTGGTCAACCGGTCACTAGATTTAAGCGGTTCCCATCCTCCCCCATCTAACCGTTTTATTTTAACATTTTCTGATTCTAGTAGAATCAAGTACCGACGAAATACTTCCACGGTGCATTTAAACATATTTTCCGGCATGACCTTGAATTCTTCGAATTACCAGCTTATACACAACCTTGTTAAATTAATACGATATCACAACCTTTAAATGAAATTTGTGGAACGTACGAACTGTTCCTTTCCACAGTGCATGCGTCAAATCTTTGCAAACTGCAATTCCCTCCTTTTTGATCACGTATTTTTGTTCGTGGATTACCACGATTGTGTTATTATACATCTATTTTTATAACACCCGTCATTATCTGCATTGACCGCTTCTACCCGAACGAGTTTCTCACATACGCGTTGAGAACTTTGCATCATTATTATCTGCAAGTTTGACGGGAACTAGGACTGGTGCAAATAAAAATGTCCTCAGTTCCTGGACAACAGATTGTATTACTTCGCGCGCGTGAACTTTGGAATGGAAAGACTTTTCAGTCGGATCTTGAAAGTTATTTACCATTTGAAATGCCAACCTCTTAGGGCGCTATAGTCTTCCTTCAGGATAATCAGAACTGCCGAATTGTCAACTGCTTAAAACTTTGCCTGACACTTCAGCGGTAGGTCACATGGCAAACTTTACGTCGGCAACGGCGCTGTGAAAGTAAAATGCTGCGTTCATCGGCGGACTCGCGCTGACTGACGGAACAACAGGGCATTGGAATAAAGGAGGTTGCGATGATTACTTAAAACTTGAAGCGAACACATTACCACGTTAATTTTGTTTCGCCACTGGTGAAATCTGGGTTAACTGCCAGTTTTCTGGACAACTTGTTGAGTTGACTGGTTTTACCGCCTACATAACGCGGTTTCTACCGCTATTCATCTCAGCTGGGGCACTTGGAGAAAGGTAACTGGCAGGGTTCCTCCGGAACTTTGAATTCGCGTCGCAGTCCGAGAGTGGTCCGTGGATTTATAGATAAGTCGAAGTATACTTTACGGGTTCATTGAAAGACATTCTGTGAAGTTCTTTGACGATGGTGGTGCTAGCAAACGCTCCATTAAAAGACAACGTGTCTGCTTTGATCCCATACGTAGCCAGCGCGGTGTAACATGGGAATTAAACGGCTTTGTAAACTGTGGTCACTGATCTTCCTCAAACTTAATAACGCTAGACATCTGAAGGTGAGGATGAATGTAACTGTGAAGCCTGCGACATATGCATGATTGGTCAACGTATAAAGTCTTCAGTGTATAAGGAACATGAGTAACAACGACATGATATTGCCATTCCGAACGTGAACATTCGTAGCAACTCTCAGCGGCAGTTTTCCAAACGTTCTCGGTTGCAAAGCGTAGCATGGAAAAATGTTTCCACACGCGACATACATGGGGCACTTATACGAAAGTCAATCGTCCTATGAGAGTTTGTTTGGTTGACGTAGTATTTCACGACGGTCAGCTAAAATTAGCGGACTTGTAAACGTGTAGTTCCACGTGCTCCATCTTTATATGTCGCCTTGAGACTCAATAACGGATAGTGGCTGGCTTATTTGAGCGTAGTGTGAACATACATTAATGACGCATTTGCGGCATCCAAAAAGCGTGGTTCATGGTGACAGCTTTGAACTGATCCACAATAAACTACTGATTTATATTTGCCTCCAAAATGGCCCCATCAAATCATGGTAACAAACTGCAGAAAATCAGGTATGGACCAAAGAGAATCTCAGTAAACAAGAAAAGGTTCGATAAAGTATCGTAAGCTTCAAACACATTTTGGACTTGCAGGGGAAAGGAACGGAGTGAATAGGAAACTTTCATGAACAATCTGTGATCAACGGTGGGTTGATGAGTGACCTCAAACGGGGTCCCCTTTGGTCCCGCTTCAAGTGCGGGTCGATGAGGTCAGTGACCTAGTAGTGATCTTTGGATAATCCCGGCCTGACCGTTGAACAGTGTGGAAAATACTCTTCAAACACTCGTACACGTTGTACACAAGAGCGTAAGGACGTTTCCCCGTTGTTCTCTTGGGGTACGCAGTGGTGCTTATCGTTTGCATGTTTGGTGTTTTATGTGTGAATAACGTCGTACCCACTTCCGGCTTGCTGAATGCTCAGCCTCACCGATTATGGATATTTCACTTCAGGAAGTTCGTTTCTTATTTTATGTCCTTAAACTTCGGTTTGAATTTGCTGTATCTGCAAAACCATTTGGCTTCTCTTAGATATCCTAAACTTTAGCGGTCCGGGAGGATGGTTTTTGACTACCGTACTTCGTCAGTTATGTATGCTAACCTGGTTCGCAGGAAAGAATGGGTACAAATTACTGCAACTGTAAGCACACGATATCACCAGGCCATCAATATACACTGACCTCACTGTCATCCTTTTTATAGGAGAAATAAAACAACTGGAGATCTTGCCTCAGCCGATGGCATCAGTAACAATTCTGAGTGGGAACCGTGCGTCTACAAGCGAGACTGATCCTAACAGTGCGGTTACCAATTGGGAAGTGAGTTTCTGGGACGGGAAAGCAAGAGAGTGGGAGAAAAGTTAAAGGGAGCAAAAACGAACAATATGGGGCTCTGAAAGTAGTGCGCTCAGTCGGAGATGGCAGTAAGATTAAACTTTAATGGCCAGGGCAGTTTATGACCTCCTTTCTATACCTAGCGTTCCCAAATTTGTGTTGACTGCACGCGATTTGTTGCACAGCTGTGAGCGATGTCCAGTCCATTTTCTTGAGCCAAGGTTTATGCATGAGTATGTTGTCCATCGTTTTATCTGGAGCACACATACCTACACACACTGACACTATTGTGTGCATCCGTACCCTTGCCACTGCGGCGTGCATTTATTGTGAACATACTTAGTTTTATTCAAACATGCCAAAACCATGCAGTACACATATTTACTCACATAAAATGGTATCTCTTTACTGAGACGGAATCTCATTAGCTAAGTTGGGAAAGGCTGCCGTAAACAACGTACCCCCAAGAATGTTCCTTCCCCGTTTTCTCGGAGAAAGTAGACGCTAGAAACATCTGGTACGTTTTGAGGAGAGCGTTCGTGCGACAATAGACTCTCGCCCAGGAAGAGCCTGTCTGCAAACTAAATATGTTCACCGATGGCTTAATTGAAGTCTTTCCCTATGGTGGAAGTTGTCACATGACTTCAACGACTTGTAGTTTGAGTGGGGCAGACCGGACAAAATACCATATTTTGGGACTCAGTTGTCCCACAGTCTTCTTTACGTGACGGAGAATGTTTGTGTGATGTTCAATTGCTCCGACTGCTTGGTTGCCTGACTCTGAAACCCTTCCAGTTGTTAAGAGTCATCAAACTAGTATGAAACATACTTCCAGATGTCTAACCCGCAGAGGCGTGCAACAATCTGCCAGGGCAACATACAAGCCAAAGTTTGACCAAGTACGGGATTGTTCGATCGGATTCAGGCTCTTGCCAAAGGCGGCAAATGGAGCATTAAAGCTGTATGTGAATAAACCTTCGTTACGTGCTTAACAAGCCTCCGTTTAAATGAGTGCTTACCAGCCGCATGCACTGCGGCTCACGGGAGCGGGCAACATCGACGACAAACACGTTCAAGAAGTCAATGTTGTCTGCATGAAAATGTAGACAACATTGATCAAAATTCAAATACTGATCACACGGATTGCGGGGGTGGGCCGGCTGCTGTGTACACCTGCCGATGTTGCACAAAATTAAAGGTCTTCATGGGCTGTCTGGCATTCAAGGCTCAGTATACGGAATCCACCAAAATGGGATTTCCTAGACAATATATGTGAAAGCTTCCTGGTCCTGAGTTGAATCCTATCTACCGTATTAATCAGCAGCCTCAGGAATGGAGGACAGACCTGGATATTGAATACCAGGTGAAGGAATTGTAAATGGCGGCCAATCTTTTGAACACATCCGGAGTTAACTGACCTAGTAGGCTTCTAAGCAGGTTCATTTTATACATGCCCCTGTGAACAAGCATGCGACAGTTAGTGGATTCGGAGGGTCCAATAATGATGATGGTCCCGAGATGAGACCTTTCGATTATCATCAGCACCGTAATGCTCAATAATGAGTAACTGGCGTTCGCTCGATTTCCAATCTTTAACACTGTGTGTCGATGTGCTGAATGGCAGAGCATGCTGGACAGTCTACCGTGTCTGCATATCGTAATCGTCTTGTAATGACTTCATCCTACAGTTTGCGAATGACTAACGATTTTGTTACAATTCGCATACAGTGGTGTTTAAAACTTACCGAATAGGGTGTTTTGTTGGCGAATACTATGAACATCCGGGGTATGAGGATAAAACATTGGGGGACTTTGATAGAATCAATCACCTTAAGTGGTGTAGATTTCTTGGCACTGACATGGAAAGAGCGATTTTGTAACTAGTCTCGAATTCACTCAGCCAGAACATTCTCAAAACCTGGTGCAAGATTTCATCTGGTATTACGCAAGCTTAAGATCAGAGATTAATTGCACCTGAATTCAGTGGGTTCGTCTCAATTGATACCAAGCGGGTGTCCGTTGACACGAAAAAGACGATAACTGGAAGCAGCACCGCCGTTTGGACCTACAGCAGGTACAGAGGCAGGGTAGAGTTATGAGTTTACCTAAGTTCTTGGTAAACGAGAATTTGCCAACGTTTGAAAACCATCTCTAGAATGATGGCTGGTGACATCTTAGTTGGTTTTAGATTTCACATGAGTAATCCTTTCTTGCCGTTCATATTTTTGCCTTGCGTAGATTTCGAACTTTAGACTATCTGAAATTTGCATTAAGATAAATCAAGTTGCACAGTGTCTCCCGTACGATACCATTACTGATGAGGTGATACCACGCCATCACAGTTTGGATTCCCATTGCCCCGGGGCACTTAAAACTTTGAAGTTAGAATCAGTGGGCAGGTTTTCCTTTCAATATAGCAACGCATACCATGGTGTTTTCGAAGTAAATCATCACCAAATGCTTAGCATTCAGGTGTCTCATATGAAAGATATTACACATCTTGTCATCCTTGTTAATTACACAGTCGGATCAGGTTGTCCTATGCCAATTCAAATTTTGATATTTACGCTAGTAAATCTGCTCTCGTTAACTATTATTTGAATGTGCCTCGTCCTCGTGTATTACTGAGGATAAACTGTTCTTCTGTAAATATCTTGCATGCATGGTCATAAAGTCTTCGGTTAATCGCTGATCTTTACTGGTCCCAGTGAAGAACCACGCCTTGCAGACTTTTCCTTGAATCACTTGGTCACACACTTCTTGTGCCAGTATCTCCGATGATCTGCACCAAGTATTGATTACAAGTAAAGTGGACTGTGTTCAGCTTCACTACGGCTGATGTAGATCCCTCAGATGGCTCAATGACAGTGCGGAAGCATTACCGGTAATCCAGTGCCAATTATCAGTGATACAACATATACAAACACAACACCCAACTAGGGCATCGCCGAACCAAGCTTGTACCTCCCGAAAAAAGAGGTGGTAATGTCGAACAAACATAGGACGATCATTTGACCAAATCTGTTACGGATATAGTGAGTGCTGAGTCACATGTGCTCACTTCCAGTGTGACTGTGTGAAATCGGTGGCGTTGATTTTACATTTCATGGGCAGGAATATCTATGCCCCTGTTAAAAGCTTGACTTTCACAGATTCACCAATTAATTGTTCTTATCCAACGCTAAAGAAAATATTCCCTCGACACTTCAACACTTCTGTAGTAGCTGAAAGAGCCAATTTCATTGTGTCAATTCGATCAGAATCTCAATCGACTCGTGATGTCGTTCTACAATTGCAGACACAAGCAGCCAAGTGTGACTGCAGCATTCAGTTAAAAGATCAGCTGTGGGTTCGGTTGATCGCTGATATTAACTTGCCAGATTTACAACAGAAACTTCTCATGCGTCACGATCAATGGTTCTAGATTATTCGTGAAGTGTGTGAACAGTATGAGGATGTAAAACAAGTTACGTAGACTTCTGAGTTTGCTCTGCGCAACTATCCTAAACGCAACAATCCAAGGCGGAAACAAGAGAGCACATTCAAACCGCGTACTGATTTCCGTGTGCCATGACCGCTCGTCCAGTTTTCTAAAGAAAGCAATGTAAACTCAGTTCTATAAAATTTTGGGAAATGCGCATCTTGTGGACGCAATTATTCCCGGCTTTCATGTCCACAAAGACAGGCAAATTACTTCGGCCGTGGCGAAGTGAGTCACATCCATTCAGTGTGTGAGTCCAGATGTTTGTCATCTCACGACGAATTCCAATTCGAACGTGCAATCATTAACGGATGACATTTCTACTCTTTCACTGTCTATTTTGCCCAAAGCACTTCCCATCTTTTGAACACACTAGTGTCTGTTTCTGACAAATGTCACAATTTTATTGTTGATACCCGTAGTGTTGAATGAATAATTTCACCTTCAGACCTAGCTGTATTTTATCCTGACGCCGTTCTGCAGCTCAAATAAGTTTACAATCGTGGTGTTACTGGTTATTCATTGCCTATTGTAGACTGTTGCATCGCATCGGTGAAGCTGCCCAATACTGGCCCTTTATTGACTGCCAATTTTTAGTTGCAGGCTCAGTTCCTTCTATTCTTGGACTTGAATTTTTACGACTACTACATTTTGACATTTCTTCACTGACGTCAGTTAATGACGTTGACATCAACCAACTTATATTGGACCGGGGAATGCGAATACCGAAGGTATGGCTTGAAACTCCATGTTGCACAGTCATTCTCAAGAGGTGAATCATTCCATTTGGTTTACGAGAATCTGTGCACAAAGAATTGCAATTCATGTGTGATTAAGGGATAACAACGCCTGTTGACCCATCAAACTGGGTGACTCTAGTAGTGACATCATCAAAAGCTAATGGGATTACACTGAGAATTTGTGGTGACTACAGATCAACGTTGAATGCACGCCTTCTACAACGTACCTGCACAACAGAAGAATCTAAGGATGTACTGCATCGTTTGTCAGGTTCCAGGGTTTTTTCAAAAGTTGATTTAAAGAATGCTTTTCTACAAGTACCACTTGATGAGGCATCAAGCAAGCTGACTGCGATTACTGCATCATTTAGACTGTATCGGTACATTTTTCTGCCTTTTTGGTTTGAACGCCTCGTCAGCTGTATTTCAGGATGTTCTGAACACAATTACTAAATTTCGAGTTGAACATCACCCACAATTGATCAGAGCTGCCACAATCCCATAGACTTTCAAGTCGGCCCCTTTCGAAAAGAAGCACTAGACTCGAGTTTCGCTCTCATTAGAGCTTGTCGGTAGTGAATATCATCGCCACTGCCGGGACTTGAACCACGGACGCGCTGTTCATGAGGCAACCGTGTTTACCACTGCGCCATGAACCGCACGTTATGCACGACTTAATTATCATATGTAAACGCTAAACCACTTTCTACTAAAGAATTAACTGGTTTCGAAACCTATCAAGATGACGTTATTGCTTATGCTCCTGATAAGCCTACCCATGGTTATCACCTCTTTTCTCTGTTGAAACGATGTTTTGACTCCACCGTGGCCATTGACTCGAAGAAGTGTAATTTTTCGGTTTTTTCTCCTTCATGCCTTGATTACGTTGTTGATAGCAATGAATTCAAGCCAGATTTACCGCGCTTAACTCCATTAATGAATGCACCGTCACCAACTAACCTTCATGAACTCCGTTCTGTTTTGGGTGCACTCAAATGCTAATCACTTTTTATTCCGAATTTCGTTCAGTTTGCTAGTTCTTTGTGCGATATGCTATCCATCGACATTTTTTCTTGGTCCACTAACCACGAGGAAACGCTTAGTACCTTACCTCATCATGCTCAAACTACTGCTGTTTTATAACTGTTTTTTGCCAAAGATCACTGAACTGTAATTACCAATGCTTCTTCCACTGGAACAGTTGCGGTTGTTGAACAGTGTGATAGACCTGTTATACGCACTTCACGTCATCTGTCTAGGGCCAAACGTGGGCATTCTCAGACCCAGCGTGAAGACCTTGGAGTATATTGGGCTGTTAAAAGAATTAACAAACACCTTTTTGGAATGGCAGTCACTATTGCAACAGATCAAGAAGCTCTAAAATTTATATATCATTCTAACAATTCGCCATCAAAATCATCTGCTGCTATGGTACAACGCTGGAGCATGGCTCCAAGTTCCTACAATTACACAATTATTCATCGTAGTGCGCAAACTCTTCTCCACATTGATTACTTGTCCAGAATTCCATCACCGGGCTCTAACTCTAACGGAGCTGACTGTTTACTAGTTCAACCACTGCCAGTAAAACTGATACCCGTAAATTCTTTGATCCTGTCACCTCTGCCTCAAGACGTGGCTGGACACAACAGGAGCGGCGTAGACTTTCCGCATTTTACTGTCGCCGTGGAAGTTTGTCCAATAATCCTGACGGATTGCTGTGCTTTGATTATCTTGTTGTCATTTTACCGACTCTAAGATCTGATATCCTTGCGGACTTGCGTTCCGGACATTTGGGAGTTGATAAGATGAAGTCGCCTGCACGCTTATCTTGTTGGTGGCCGGAATTAGAATCAGATATTAAACACTGCCAAAAATGTTACCAAATGCATACACAAGATTCATTCGAAACAGTCACGACGGCTTCCATAACTTGTTACGTTTTGAGCGTTTAAGAGAGTTCATGCCGGCTACTGTGATCCTTTCCTGGGAAAATACTAAGTCCTGGTGATCAGTAATGCTTACTCTAGATGGCCTGAAGTTTCTCTGGCCTGATCACCGAGTGCAGACTTTACACAGCATGCTTCCAGAAAATTATTTTGTCACACGGGCGTACCTGTTGCTTTGGTAACCGACAGTGGTACTCATTTTGCTACCAATCCTTTGGAGGAATAGACCGAAGGACGTGGGTATTGACATTCGTTCACTGTTCCGCGATATCCACAGTCAAATGGACTTGCAGAAAATCTTGTACGTGCACTGCAGTCTGTCATTGCTTTTTTACCATAAAAACCATCTGTGGAACTTGATCGGGGAATTGATAATCTTCTCATGCAATACAGAAATGTATCACATTCGGTAACTGAAAAAAGTTCCGCGATACTTTTCAAATCTTGGTCTCTGCGTACACGCCTCGACTGATGGAAACCAGCTGATGCTATCTTTTTCTGAGGAGACGATTTACTTCCTGCCAATGGAATAGTTCTTTCTCCTCACGGAAATCGCATGGTTAACATTTTTGGGTTGAAAAACCTTTCCTGCCATCGAAGACGCTGATCACGTTTGGTTTAGCTTTAGAGGTCAGCCTGTTGACAGAAACTCTGTTGTTTCAAAATCCAATGAGTCCTTTCCGAATAATTTTGTCGTTTTTCCAACAAACGAAATTACTGAAGTACAGGCTATTCTTGAAGAATACGAAATATTTGAAGAACCGATAGTCAGAAGGTATGTACGTTCGAAATGAAGACCGCCACAGAATTACAAATATCCGCGAGCTAATTCGAAGTGAGGCGGATGTGGTGAACATGACTGACATGCTTTGTCTCCCTCTGCTATGCAATTGTTTTACTATGCCAATATTTTGTACAATTGACACGCACGATACGACAATATAAGTCCCATGTTATTGTGCCCACTTGTATTTTACGATTTTTACGACTTCGATCGTCATTCTACAAAGTTTAATTCTACTTACGACAAAACTTAAGTTAATTGTTGGAAAATGTAAAGTGCTACGTATTTGATGTACTTTCAGTTCGGTCCACTAGCTTACCAGTACTAATCTTCTATCTATAGATAGAGATAGAAATTCGAGATTATTTGTATCTAATACATTCTAACACACCAAACATCGGGATTGATACCACGAACTCCAGCTGATCCTTGATATTTCCTAAAGCGCTTTTGGCAATTCTCACTTCGGATGCTCCGAGCTCTTCACTATCCTGAGAATGACGCTTTAGCTGAACGGTCTTCTTTAGAACGCTAAGTTTCTAAATGTAGCCTTCAAAAGAACGGCCATCGGGAACTTCATCGAAAAGTAAATCAAGCACTATGGGACAGGGTCTCGTGAAAATAACCTCTATTAACCTGAGTTCCGAAAGGAGCAAAGTAATCCACTTCACACCTTTTCGATATTAAGATTCCCCAACCAACCATGAGAAGCAGTTGTTGGCACCCTCCACAACAGCAGGCTGAATTGCCACGCTGTCAAACTTGAGCATCTGCACTACCCATTGCAATGTAATTTTCAATTAGTAAGCGTTTTTGAAGTGAAAAGCTGACAATTCTGGCCGCAGTAAACACTGAATTTGAAGATCATTCTAAAGGAAGAGCGGTCAATTCGGCGCAAATTCTGATTTTTAAACATATGGAAAAATCTTGAAACCTATATATTGTACAAAGTGCTACCGTTTATTAATTATGGGGGGCAATTTCGACCAGAAATAAAATACATCTCAAAACTACCTGAAATACTGGTTTGATGATGGAAGCCTTTGTCATTATTTTTGCGAAAAACCCTGCCCAATTTTTAATGTTTTATAAATGCGTCCGTCGCAATTTTCCGGATGGGACACATGATCCTCTGTCACGAGGATGCGCAATTTCTCGGAGTCTTGGAGATTTCGATAAAGTGGGAGTTTACTACCATGCCATAGTGATATTGTATTTCAACAAGAGCACTAACACATTTCAGGGGATTGATAACGGGACTAGGAAGCGGCAACTCGTGAGAGTTCCGTACCACAACGCGTAGCATCACAGATCAAAGCGCGATTATTCTGAAACGGAAGAACCGATGCAGCGCCCAAGCTAACACATAAAATGATTGCCAATGCGGGCTTCAAAACTGGATGCACAATTGGCAGAGGCCACGTTCTATGGGGGAGCATTCCACGTCCTACATACTTGCAGTGAAGAAAATCTATGCGTAAACTCCAGTTGGCTAGGCTGTATCTTGAGTTATAGAGAGTGGCTCTTCAACTCCTTTTTTGGGCCATGTTAGGCATTGGCATGCAGGCGTTTTCATAATAAAGAAGGTAAGCATCAGGTCACTTCTAATCGGATAGAAATTTGATGAATAATTAGTCAGTTTCGTAGGACATGCGTCTTGGTGGCACGCCGTTGAACATTGTTGAGGAGCAGTTTGTCCTTCAGAAGAAGGATAGACCAAATGGCAGGTCCACGTCAGAGGTGCGACCGACTGAATTTATTGTGCAGAAGCTTGAAACAATACTGATCATACTGGTCGGAATCCCAAGTAGCGTACTGCTCGCAGGCGCATGTCTGTATTTCGCGGATCTGGGCGGAAAATGAGTAAAATGTTAAAAATAAATATCCCAATATTTCATTGCGGTATAAGTGGAAGTCGGCCAGTTTTACTTTTAAAAGTAAACAATTCTTCCCAACAAACCTAGTGATGAGTGTTCAAACGTGATGGTGATTCCAAACATTATTAATGACTGCGCCGTCATGCACCCTGACATATGTGTGGAGGAGGTTGGAGGTTTGTGAGCGTAATTGAGAGTATCCATATGAGTAACTTGTTGCGTACATTACGGTGTAAGCTAAAGAAAGATTATCTTTGGACTACTATTTCATTTCCGCTTTGCCCCATGTATCTGTGGAGATATGGAATTTCAAATACACTAATAAAACGTATTGTTATGGCACACGTTCGAATTTTTCAAAGGTTCAGGAGGGCATATTCGGTAGCGCGATATAAACTAAGAAATGACTGTAACCTTGTTGGAATGTATAGGAAGAATACTGCAAGACTGGTATGTAATAGTTTTGTTGTATCCCATGTATTTTTGAAGATACGCTATTTCTCCATCATCTTTGCAATTTCGTCTTCCATCTAAAGTTCATTCCGTTACTTTAACTGTTTTTATTTTCCATGGTCGCAAATGTAGTGGAACCAAGAAATGAATTGACAAGGTTACAAAACCATCTACAGTAGGTGTCTACGATAAATTTCACCACACCAATTTTGCTATATGTTTGAAGAAAGCTCATCTTGGATAACAAAGAAATTTCAGCGAATTCCGTTCCTCCAGCGTACTAAAATCAACTATTGCCATAGTTAACTCCCGGTAACAACGACCACGTGCAAGCAGAAGCAGAGGCGAGCAAGGACGAAATATGTATTTATTCAAACAATTGACAAGTAGTTTATATGTAGAATGAACATAACAGATATGAGGAATAGTATATAACAAGAGAGCGAAAAGGTAATGAATTCTACACAATGCAAAATTCCGGTTGCTGATGAATGGGATCTGACTGTTCAGATGGGCAAAGTTGGTGGTGAAATACATGAACACGCTTAATATAATATAAAAGACAAAACGCAATTTTTGCCACTTTTGCGAAGTTCTTTTAACAATTAGTCGCGGGGGTTTGAAAAATTTCGAAGGTTTTGGAAATGGTTACCGAAAATATATTTAGTAATACCACTTGTTTTAAGGATGCCAAAATACATTAGTTCGCCGATGTTTTCCATTGCTCGCCATTGTCCGTGCGGGCGCCACCCCAGTTTGCTATTCAGGAGGTCGCTTAAATAGTGTCAAGTCGTTGGTAACTTCTCTTACGGTTACATTTAGACTGATTGACCGGGCAGGGAATGCGAAGCGTACGTCCCCAAATTCTTCTCAACGAAAACCCACTATGGAGGAGAGCTATTCACTTGGCAGATAACACTCGGAAGATGTCAAATATGTATAACCTAACACTTCTTGGCTTCGAATGCAAGTTTGTACATTTGAGTCCAACTGAACGAAGTGTTCAGATCGTTTTGTGGAACGGAATGGGCACTGGATGTGTCCAATGACCGCCAAGTTTTAGCGTCATCCACAAGTAGTAAGAGCGGAGACGGAATAAAGAAAAGAGAACATAGTTATGAGAGGTTCGAAATATATTAAAATGTTTCTAGCCACCATGTCTACGTGAAATTTGGGTTTTATTCTTCTTTTTGCGGGATTTAAGGCAGGGCGCATCGGAAGACTTTGTATGGTCTCGAAGAAATGTATCAGACGCCATTGTCAATTACCAGTAAACCTGTCCCTTACCCTACTGCCTACAGTTAGAAATTATGCAATGGTTTGTTTGCATGTGCAATCTTTACATGGAAATTAGATTGATCAGGTATATTGCCTCCTGATAGCTTTTGACAGTTAATACTGGTCAATACAGCTGTGAACTGCACACAGATTTGGTATTTTAATTCTCTTTTCAAGATCGGTGCGAGAACTAATATTCAACCAAATGGTCGTTCAACGTTCTATCAAGTTCTAACTCATGTAAAGATGAAATAATCATTAGAAACTTTGTAGTCTGTCCAAGGCCACATTTATTTGCAATCTCACACAACTACTGCAGTAAGATCTCAAGGCGTATTATGGATAACGGTGATACTGATGACTTTGCTCAGTGTTTCCACCAATTATCAACTTTGCTGACGGCCACCTGTATGACTTAATTTTTAGCTCTGCTAATATTCAACTTCCAGAAACCCGCCGCCAAACCCGCGGAGCCAGACTGCAAGGTCACTGAAGCTGTGGATAACTGCAACGTCGCTGAAAAGTGTATGACCCATTAATCATTGCTATCAATGAATAGGTACTTCGTTAGCAGCAAAATTCGGTTCTAGATTTTACTTTGGGTTCAGTGTCAGCAGCCATTTTCACTTCCTAATACTACCGCAAGCTCAACCTTTCCAATGAACGTGGGAATAAACATGGACCCACCTGACGATTGTTGGTCGATATTTTTAACAGCGTCAGAGTTTGCCAAGGTCTACCTGTATGTTCTGAGATGTTAAACTTGATCACTACTTATATTTTAGATAATCGGTTATCACCCTTGGTGCTCCATGGTTGTCTGACTACGGGTCGTCAATAAAGTCAAATAGTAATACCAACTGGGCTGAAGGTATGCGCAACGTCGCTCTAAGGTGTATACACATTTCATATTCATTTACTCATTTATTCAATGTTATCACAACCTTTTCACTTTGTTTTAGGCATATAACGTTTTGTGAATATCACGTTATGTCTTAGGATGACGTTTATCTCGCCTTCATTGTATTATTATAACCAAAACTTGTCGAAAAACTGGTTACTGGCAAATTTGCCGGTCAATATTTTCAATAACGTCGGATTCCAAGGCGGCAAATCCATAATCTCTACTATGCATCACCTTGTCTCCACCTGAAGTTTGGACCACTAAGTGTTAGAGTGGATGGTTGCGTTTAGTGTTGGACGATTTTTGTGCGTTTTACAGAAGGTCGGTGAACACGTTCCCTGTCTTTACTTATTCCCTACTCGTTGATCCTTTTTCTACTTACATTCGAAGTCTTCGTGCTAGTGATTGCGAGCATTTCTTGCGAACGATGTCACCGAAATATATCGCAGTGGGAGGACCTACGTGAGCAGTAGTAATTCACTGTGCATGGGACGCAACGTCCAAGTACTGACGCGGATAGTGCGAAAGTTCACAAAACTGGTGAGTTGGAAGCTGTATTCACAACCATCCAATTGAGCACACAGATTCATAGAAAGCGTCTATTCAGTAACACATACAAAACGGAAACACGACAACGCGATGATAAAAG
>JTDE01001342.1:77408-158195 GCA_014338405.1 Paragonimus skrjabini miyazakii | reverse complement strand
TCGTGCCAGAGGCGGACCGACTCCGGGCCAGAGTCGGCGTGTTTACTGGGTTAATTGATAGAGCACTCTGGGTCCGGAAGACGCAAAAAGAGCCTGAAGGAGGAATCCAGAAGAATACATGAACAGGTATGGTGTGTTGTGGGCGCATGGTTGAGGTTGGTTGCAGTTAACCACCATACGAAAACGCCGCCAATTTTGTTACCTATCTCCTTTTATCCAGGTTAACCTAATAGAATGGATAACTACAAATGATCATGCCAAAATGAAGCGCGAAGTTCCCTGAATCTACTGCCACAACCGGGGGTACATCTGCCAGGTGGACGTGCGCCTCAAATTTTAACACAGAGGAGACCTTTCTGTTGCGAGTCTCTTTGGTTCGTGTTATGACTTCACATGTTGGCAACTTTTAGCGCGAAATCATTGACGTGAGGTGGAAATTTGTGAGAAGCAGAATCTGACTTCAGTTTCACGTGTTAGCCTTTTTCTTCCCAGGGAGTGATCTGCTATGAAATGTCATTGTTAGTGTTTTTTGTTCTTCCATTGCTCTTTCTTTTCATGCACTGGTGTTTGTCATTCTTTCGTGACTTTTGATTTTCAGGCTTTTTTTGTTCAATTCGCCTTCCGCGTGCAGAAAGCTGGACTTGAAAATGCCTCCAACTTACACAGGAGTGGTTGCTAATTGCTCATACTCCTTGGACTTTATTTCATGAATTTTACACGTGACCTATACAGGTAGTTTGTTTTTATCGTGGTAGTTATCGTTTTACTGTCAAGTTCTGCGCGTTCAACGGTCACGTAGAAAGTTTTACGGTAATATGTCCGTTTTGGGGTCAGTTTGGAGAGTTATTCGACGCTCCCCTTGTACCTCTTTACACCGGTCTGCATAAGGTCACTTGAAGGCGTTCGAAATTAACGCTTCATGACGATAACGGTCCTGTTAAATTGGCCTGCCAATTTTCGCGAAATGCGATCGATTGCTGAGAACAGAAGTCGGCGAAACCAACGGACTAATATCAGCAGTCCGTAAGCTTGAGATTACGTAATAGTCGAACCACTTTATTAGTTGATGCAAATAACCAGAAAGGTAACAAAAGTGCCGTTAGAGTGTTCGGCCTACTCGGATACTACCCTGGCCAACTGGGAAGCAACAATGATCCACTCCGAAACGACTCTGGCCAGAGCCGGACCGCTTCCGGATTTTGTTGCACGCCTACTCGGATCCAGCTCCTTATCAACTCTTGCCAGATTCGGCGTGTTTTATGGAGAGTAGCATTGTCAATAATGACGGCAATGTTAATGAATCACCACTACAAAAGCGGAGGTTTTCCGTTGGGTTTTTGGGGCGGTACATATTCCGGACTCTGGAACTACCACAGTGGGACTCAGCACAGAGATTGCAAGAGGGCCAATGGTGGAGGAAGCTGAAATAAGAGAGGAGGAGGTTAAGGATAGATTGGATAAACTGGACGTGAATAAGGCAATTGGGCCGGACTGTATCCACTCAAGGATACTAAGACCTCTCAGAGATGTTTTACAAGAACCTCCCACCGTACTGTTTGATTTTACATTACAGAGGGCAGTCATCCCAAAGGACTGGAGGATGGCAGGGGTTGTATCCATTACTAAGGGGTTAAGAAACACTAGGTGGGCGGCTACCGACCAGTAGGTCTCACATCTTGTTGTAATTAGAATTGAACTATATAGGATAATGATCGGACGTATAAGAATCGCAAAACACAATTAGACACAACAACACAGAACGTATATAATCAAATCGTACGTATCAACCAATTGTACAAGATATTTTAATAGTAAAACAATTATATAACAGAAGGAGGCAAAGCATGTCAGTCATGTTCATCACACATCCGTTGTCCTGAAACTACTGGAAAGAGTTATTGAGGATTGTGGGATACCTTACTGAAAATATGCTTCTCTCTGCAGACCAACATGGTTTGTGAGGCATAGGTCTTGTCTCACCGACCTGGTTTGCTTCCTTGATGAGATCACGGAGAGGTTGGACAGGGGGAGAAAAATGAGGTTCGTTACTTGAACTTCAGAAAGGCGTTCGATCCAGTGAACCACTGATTGTTAATCCTCAGTCTATGAACATTCGGTCTTACTTCATGGCTGCTGGGATTGTTGCAAGGTTTCTTGACGAGTCGCACCTTCCATGTAGAGATAACAAGGAATATGTGTACAGAAGGTGCGGTAGTCAGTAGGGTACCTCAGGGATCAGTGCTTGGAACACTACTATTTTTATTGTTCATCAATAATCTCAACGAAAATCTGAAGGGTCCCTGCTAAACCTTCGTTGATGATGTATAGGTTGTAGGAAATCCTGATAACACGAGCATTCGGGAGGACTTGGATACTGTTCAGAAGTGTTCAAATGGATGGCACCTACCTTTAAATGTAGACAAATGTAATCAGCTGCTTGCTGGGGAACGGCCAGGGTCAGTCAAGTATTTTGGCAAGGAGGGTGAAGAGAGAGAGCTGAGGAGGGTAGAAACAACCAATGACTTGAGAGTGTTCATATATAGGAACTTCAAATTTCTAAGCATTATTTAGAGGCGGTGCGAAAAGGAAATAGTGCGCTGTATATGTTAAGGAGAGCGTTTGTGTCAGAGACCGGAGGTGTTGTTGTCTCTTTATAAAGCTTATGTGAGGCCACATCTGAAATACTGTGTGCAGGTTGGGGTCCGCATGTGGTAAAAGACGTGAAGTTATTTAGGAAAGTTCAGAGAATTTTACAAGGTTGCTTCAGGAATTGCGAGATAATTCGTATGAATACAAACTAATTAGTTTGTCAAGCTTTCTTTGTCAAGCTTTCTTAAGAAAGCTTGACCTGTTTTCTCCTGCGCGAAGGAAGGTTAAAGGAGATGTGATAGAAACCTTTAAGATTCTTAAGGGAATAACCGGAGTTGGGGCAAAATCTTTGTTCGGCCTGCATACGAACTCACATCTCCGAGGCCACAGTCTGAATTTGGAGAACAAGGAGGTTGTTACATCGATTAGAGCTAACTTCTTCGTAGGTCGGGTCACCAACTGCTGGAACAGGCTAACAAAAGGTGTAGTATCCCCTGATAATGTGACAAAGTTCAAATGAGAGCTAGATGAGTGCTGGCCATCTTTCTTCCCGGACCTTTTGTGAGGGTTTAGTCTGGATGAGTTTCCCAAGTACTTTCCTTGTCATAGATTTAAGTTAGTAAACTTTTCATCTTCATTTGCTATTATTGTTATAGCTTTTTAACCTCACTTATTGTGTCAGTTTATTTATTTATTTACAAAGTTAGTCTCAGCATCTGAAAGTATAGGTTCTGGAAATCAAACCCATATTTCACCCAACTTTTTTCCACGTCGTTTCAACGAAAGGATAAACTTGTGTGTATCGGTGTTAGCTGTGAACTTGTGTTCTGATGGCATTGTTAGCTTGAACTCCCCAGCTTTTATCTGGTAGTCCTCGAAATAACTCATGGAATTTGAGAATCTCTTCTCATCATCGTCGCAGCACTGGGCACCCTCAGAAGCTCACTGACGTAAGAAACTGGACAATTTTTGGTTGAAGCCGTTTCGTCCTGGAAAGTAAATTGAACTAAACCTTATGGAACTGGCCCAGGATCGAGTCGAGGTCAGCAATTACCTCAGAGGCATTGTCTGCGGGGAATTGCGTCCAAATGAGAAAACATGATGGTATGTGAATTAGTCTTACGGAACTGGAAAAATGCTTCCGCACATGTGTGAAACCAGTGCTAGACTTTGAGGCGTCACATGTATGTAATTTGGGATCACTGACCTTCTCGAGAAACTAACCAGCATTAGACTCAAAAATCACTGTAAAATATCAGCACTCTTGAGTTTATTAGTGAAAAAACGGAACAGCAACAAAAATGTATGTGTACAGTGAACAAAATGTAGGGGAATTAAGGGCTCACCAATTTATGTAATGGATCTAAAAGCTTTATGCAGCTATATACAGGAAGCAAGAAAGTGATAAAAAGAAAGGGAAACTGACACATAAAGTGATGAGTCCGTTATTGATTCTTGAACCATCTCGACCTACAGTGCGCGTGGTGACTGGATGACACCTACTTTTATGCGTTCAGTGTCTATTTCTAGGGTTGTTATCTATTTGGCCATATGCGTCACTTTTTATCACGAACCTAGAGTGTATTGGAGTACACATTATACAGGTTTTGTCGTCCCAAACGTTTTGGATGCATTTTTATGGGACAGCAGTTTATGAATGACATTGATGAATGCACTGTCATTCCCGTTCTTCACTGATAGCAATATTACCCAGTCACTTTACACCACTTCGCTCATCTGGTTAATATAATTGCTAGCAGTGCATCTAGCTATAGGTATACATTCAACCTGCGCATCCAGTTAAGCAACATCAGATGATTGCGCACAAGTTCAGCGCCACTAGACATGCCTAAGCATTCATGCTTAAGAACTTTCATTAATTTTGGGTAGCCTCACCCTAGATCAATTCTACGCACCGTCTGTATTGTTGCAATGCTGCAAAATTAATCCCATTCGATATCGATTCTTGTGCACGGTATCACTACTCGTTAACCATACAGTCACTTGGCGTCTTTGCAAGAAACTTCATTATTCCTATTTGCGCGGGTTCCGTCGCACATTGTCTCAAAAATGTACGCCAACTTAGCCTAGTCCAGCACGGTACACGGTAGACAATGTGGCTTTCCGGACCTATCGGGACCCCGAATCTCCCCACCACACTGCCGTCGATGTATAGCATAATTATTTGGCCTATGTTAGTCCTCATATGATAACACATCTGGCAGGTCTGGTCTTCCCAGCCACCTCTAGGATATCCTTCCAATGATGTTACCCTTAGATTCATGAGCAGTAATTACTGGGAACTCCCGATTCAACGCTGTTCAAACTACCAACACCTGCCATTGCACCACTCATCATTGGATTACTCTAGAACTCTATCAAACAACTCAACATTCACCTTCCAGTTTAAGAGAAATGTCTGTGGAAGAACCGTGGAGGAAGATAGAAGCTACGTTACAAGTGATCATTCCACTCTTTATAATTTTGGTTGTTCCGCTTCTGCCATTCAAGGCAACGGTTATGTAGAGTTTGCATTATTTTGTACTTTATCTTGCTAAGATTGCGTAACTGCTGCATCAGACCACATTGTGCATTTTTGTTTGACTTGAGTAAAAACAACAATACAACACGTTTTAGAATAAACTCTGCTGCACGTGCTTGCTGGTTATTCCTGCGACGCCAGTGGTTGTCATTCAGTTTAAAACATCCTATTTGTTGGATTAACTTTCAGCTCTGTTAGTTAGCATCCTCAGCTACGCTTGGAACAATCCGGATACTTTCCAGCGTCATTGGACGCCTCACGAACATTGCCAATCTTTGGTGAACCCAGTCCTTGACTTCACTCGTTATTTTTATATCGAGAATTGTTGTAGTTCACACATCTGTTCCACTATAGTTACGCAACCGGACCAGAAAGGCACTTAGTGTCAGTCGTACTCTGTGGAGCGTACTTCAAGTTGAAAGAACCTACCAGGTGAAACAAGAGTATAGTCACGGCCATAATCGGCGTAACGTTCTCTTAGTAGAAGATAAGCACGTTCCAGAAATCACAAATCACTTACATGACAACAGAACCCAGGACTTCTGTCTAGTCCGACACACAGACTAGCTTTACTGACTTCCGTCCTTCGATATATCTAACAACCTTCTCAGCCAATGTTGTTACCAACGTTCGGAATCAAATAGAGGCGGGCGTCAAGCTGTAACTCAAGACATCCTTTGTTGTGCAGTTTTACGGCACTCTTACTGAGCTAACTTTGTGAGTGACAAACATGCAGGATGAAAGTCAATCCATCTCTAACCTTCGAACTGTCATTCCGTACGTGTTCTTTTTTTCCGACGTGCGTCGCTAACCAAAACATAATTAAGGACTCTCGTTCTTCCTCAAGCACATTCATCCGCATATAAGTTCGTGCGGTTTATCGCAAGATTCTGTGAACTCAGTCTACACATAAACAGAACCTTGACATATTTGACAGTAAAGTCTACACGTTGCTGTGTCCTGCCGACCAACGAGGTGCCACTTAGCCCAGCAGCATAACGAAGCGCTCTGTGTATTTTATCAGTTTACCTGGGCCAAATAAAACGTAGAACATCGAAAATTTATAGATGATCTGATTTTACTGGACTGTAGTTCTTCTACAGCAAAAAGTCGAACATAGAAGTGAAAATGACATTTCGTCAGACAGGCACAATAAAGTCAAGGACCGACAAGTAAAAATACGGACACAGGACAGGCGTTGACAAGATTATATGTCTGATCGACAAGAAAGACACTGAATTTCTTGGGCAAATTTTCTGGCCAGGGATAGAATATCTTCGACATTATGCTTTTCCGCCCTCTCTGAAATACAATACGTTCACCAAAAGCAATGCTTTCGATAACTTACCATTGAAAAATTTGAGAATATCTGTGAACTCCATTCGAGTGTTGATAATTACATCTCGGTAAGACTGTATCAAAGCCAGGGCAACAAACATCTCAAATTTGCTCGATATATGATGCATAGCGGCGAGCAATGTTTCCCATACACGAAAAATATCCAAGTAATTGAATTCTGTAGAGAGGGTGATGGACAAATAAGTACTGGTTTTCCAGCTGCATTTGATTCTACACATAAAAGCTTGTTCGGACACAGCTATGAAGTACTTTTGAAGAAATTGGTAGTCTGCTTCCGAAATCAACTTTCAGTCAGATGAGAAAGATTACTTTCCAATTATAAAGGTTTTATGTAAGTGTGACTCTGAATACTAGGGTTCAAGTAATACTGCCTCCACCCATGCGTTGTTTAAACTGACCGCGAAGTATTAGCAAACCTGTTTGCTTGCTACTCTGCCTAACCGCTGTTATAAATGTTTTGATAGGAGACCTCCAGGGTTGGTAGTCCTATCAGGTCCGCAATTAACCGTATGTTTTCGACTAGATAGAAAGTTTACTTGCTGCTTCAACCGTACTTATTATTGACTGGAGATTTGAAACGATCGCTGAAAGTAGCCAACTTCCCGCAAATGGATTTGATTGGTTTGCTTCAACCACCCTTTGCAGCATGACAGCTCAGATGTTGTTTGGTTTTTCCTCCTAAGATTGTTGTTGGTCAACCGCAAGCTTGACTAGAATTAGTTCGTACTCTTGTCTACGAATACAGGTGGAAATATCTAGAAATATCTAGGCTAATAGTTTTTCAAAGCCACAGAAAAACTACTGGGATAAAGGACGTCTTGGTGAATGTGGTTCGTATCCTCTAATCTTTGATTTTTAACTTTCGTTCAATACGATACGTTGCAATCATCAGTGCAGTGAATGAAAGATGTTCGTCGTTTTTAATCTCAGAAGTGGTATAGAGTGCAAAGACGGGACTTATCACTCGCAAAGGGCGGATAATGTGATTGCACATCGTGGTCAAGCGGGACGATATCGCTGTTTCTGGTCATACCTGACCGTCTAGTCCTCGGTTAGACTGACCTTAATCAAGACATAATTAGTCGATCGCCAAAAGCTTCCGCTATGTCAAAAAATAGTTATGGTCTGTATTAGTGCCGCCTTGTTTGTCGTACACAAGGTCAAGCGAGCTTGTAGTAGTCACCGTTTGTTTTATTTTGTTTATCAGTTAGCCAGTTGTATTTGGCTTTGAAGTAACGTGCAGGCGATTGAAAATGTTGTACGTAATGAACTTACAATGGAAGCTACTTGTTATCCATGTGTTTTATTCAACCAGAAAAATGTCGTCTGTCACAAGCCACTTTTGGATTATGAGCTACATGGCTGGCAAGAGAACAAGGTTCGGCACACTTAAAATAATATTGTTCATTTTCAATTGATTTAGTCAGAAAATGATGTAGTGCGATCACCTTCAACGTCCCCAAAATCCTAAACTACTTGTGACAAGAGAGTTGCATTGCCACCGTACCACCGTATCTGTTCATACTATATTGTGAATGCAAGTTAACTACAAACCACTAAAATCAAAACAAGTATGTCAATGTGGGAACCTCAGCTTTACCATTAGCTGTATGATGAATCCGCGTCATCTTCATCAATGTAGGTCACATTCTGTAGAATAACAGTGTTTTAGTCATTGAGATTTGGAACACCTTCAACCAGTTCGACGCTATGTGTCTGCATTATAATACAGATGACTTAAAGAGTATTTCCTATTTAAATAATAAGAACCTGTCAGTCTACTAGTATTTTTATGGACTTCTGTAAGTAATGATTTGAGACTGACAAGTAAATATTTTTATCGACTGGTTGACCTGACAGTTGGTTGCGTACCTCGTTTGAAGTCCAGCAAAAACCATCGATAGCAGAAATAGAAGTGACTGAATTCTCCACAAGCTTGCATGTGTTCAGTCAGTTCGTGGTCCATCACCTAAAAAAGAAACAATAGCTATATGTAATGAACTCGATTTTATCGAGTGTCTCCTTATGACAACCTACATACTGTTTAGTAGTCAAGAGTGCTATTAAAACCAAGTAAATAAAATGTGAATTTACTAAGACAGAATACCTCAAGATTCTAAAAGGACTAAGTGATTTGTGTGAAATTGTTTAGTTTTCACGTCATACAAAACGGATTTAAGAATGTTTAGAGTGTAAACAAACGAGCGGGTGTAAGCCTGACTGATTATTGAATGACGTTAATCACATTGTTTGATCTTCCGTTGACAATCGGGCTTAACAGAGAATTTTGGTTGCTGAAAGCAGCCAAAATAGAGCATCGAAAGGAAGTTAACGTGAGGGTGCAACAACAGATTCCACAGAAATTGCAGAATGAACTTTTGAACAGCTCTGGGACAATGAAGTAATGCGTGATACATACTGAGGGAAGAATATACGCAGTTATTTCCGTCCTGATAGTGTTGCTATTCAGCGGTTCAAAAAGGCCCAAGGGGTGTCACACTTTCATTAGCGGTTATTCTTTTCAGTGAAAAAGACCCCCGGGTTGTAGCACACCAGTCAGGCTACCATTTAAAATGTCTAGTTAAGTCATGAAATGTAGTAGGTGAAAAATTTCCCGTTACATTATGCCGGCAAAAATTGCGGCTAGTCTAAGACAAACTACGGACCCCACCTCTGTCAAATGAAATGACGAACTTGCGGAAACGGGCGTTAGCTTCTGGAGTCACGACAGAACTATTAAGATTGAAGTACCTCAGTTCACTGAGATCAGTTTTGAAAGGTTGGAGTGCATTTCGGATGTACTTCCCTAATCAAGTTTGGCAATCTGTGGGTTTGCCGTAAGAAATCAGCATTGAGAAATATGTCAGTGAAGACCCCGGTATTTCAGTTAACACCCTTTTTACTGATGAACAGACCGTTGGCAGAATTATTCGATTTTACACAGACTCAGGACGCAACTGCTGTTGGGATGAATCTAATAGATCTCTTACCCCCACTTAACGGAAGTATTGCAGGCCATCCAGAAACAGGATCTGTCCTCTTGTTCTCCCGACCATTCATCGTATCGACTTGTTCACATGCGGCTGCAGTAACACATACATTAAGAGAACAGGCAGAAGGCTGAATAAGTGGGCCAAACAGCATCTACTGAGGTGACTGCATCAATCAGTGAGACAACCGGACAGCAGTTGTGTACCAAAACTCAGACTCTTCAATCGCTGGGCATTTGGCTCAGACTAGACACACAACCGAACTAGTTGCGTATGATCACAACAGGAAAATGCTGGCTTTTTGGGACTCTGTGCATCATTTGCCTAAATCTTCCATTGTGTGTCTAAAAGCATTTGGCAGTTGAATTACACCTGTTTTAATTTTCCTAATCGGGGTCAAGTAGCCTGTGAAAGTCACGATTAACAATTCATTTGTTTTCAATTAACAGTTTATTTATTTTACCTTTAAGTACTACATGTTTTCCTTTGAAAATAATGTATAGAATGAAGAGATAAAATTACAAAATCATTGTAGCTGGTTGAATATGATCCGCACTTGAATACCCGTTGAAGACTTCATTGAGGTGTGATGTAATGCTTCAATACACTTGACGGGCTTACCTCATCTTTTGGTTTACCCATATGTAACAACAGTAACACTGCCCGTATATCAATTTAAGACAGAATGGTCATCTGTTACCATTTACAAAAAGAAAGGACAGAGTCATGAAAATGTTCGTTCTATAAAGATATCCAGTAAAAGTGCCTTCCTAATGGTGTGGTTTATAACTAGACAAGTTGAACCAAGTTAGCCCCTTTCGAAAGAAACACTATACTCAATTTTCAATCTTATCAAAACTCGTCAGTAGAAAATATCATTAATATGGCCGGGACCAGACCTCCGGTTACATCATCATAAGGCAACCGTTTTGATATCTGTTCCGTTAATGTCACACTAGGAACGGACTGATTGCCATATGCAAACGCTCAATCTTTTTCTGTTGTAAATACTGCTCAGGTTACTCGATCATTCAACAGGTTCGGTGTTTCGTGTGATTTCTACATGGTCAGAAGTCCTAGTCGTGGGGTCATTGATTAGAAGTAACGAGATAGTTACAGTGTCTCCTATCTAAATGACCGAAGATCCTGATCAGTACTCACAAGCGATAGTGGTTGAGCGTTCATGCATTACACATCGGTCGCGCTTGGAAGGGCTACAGTGGCAAACAAGATTGCCCCTTAATAACGTGACCATAGTTTTAGTCCAGGCCGTACACTACTGGCAAGTCATGGCAAGAGCGAATTTCCAGTGTAATGTTTCTATCGGAAGAGACCAAATGAAAAGTCAATGAGAATATGAAAGCTGCTATTAGCTGTGAACTGTGAGTTAAGAAATAACATGAGCGACATTTCCCCTACTTGATTGATAGGCAACACAACAGAGCGAACACTAGTAAAAATAAGATCACTGTAATATGCATCAATAAAATCTGAATATATCAAGAGTATGAGAGTCTCGAAGGTTTTTACAGTTGATGTTATGGGACAAGAACGCAGGTGGCACATGGGTGCAGACGGTATATTCCTGAACAACTCTTCGTGCACAAACACCCATTTACATATAATGATAACCCTCAGACGTCATGTCTGCCATTAACAAGTTCGTACGTACGAAACATCATTTCTCGCCGAACTGCACTACAGCGTTTTTTTCCAGTACCTCCCAGTTGCCTTAATACCTCAGTGCTTGCCTCCGCCTGACTACTCAAGAGCAGTATAGTGCGATTGGTCATTATCATCACATTTGTCATTTCCAAAATTTTTGACTTTACCATCGAAAGACGCACATTTCGCGACGTTTTCCGCATCAGCATCTTCAGTAGTCTGAACATATACGCTTGTAACTATCTCATAGTACAAACATAAACACGCTGGGAGGCACATGAAGTCACAGATGTATACACATGTCATGCTGATCTATCAGGGCTGCTGCTGAGCAAACACAAACTATTTCCAGACAAGCAAAAAGGTCAGATACATTTTATAGATAACAAAACAAAACTACAGGATATCACCTGCTGTTGCAGAAGGGGACAGTGAAAGAGGTAGGGATGTGGGTCATTTCGAGCACGGGCTTAGTGACTGAAGTGAATCGATTGGGAGACTTTGCGGGGATCAATGCATTTAGAGCGGTCATTCGGGTTTGTAGTCAACTGGGAAAGCATTCGCTGACAAGAATTTCCACAAATGGTCAAACTTTCCTTATGTAGTACTCACCGCAGCCACATAAATATGTACGCAAGTTATGCCTGGTGTTGACCTAGATAACCCAGCATACTTTACGTTTTTTAAGTGCTGTACCAAAAATAAAGAGTCCTTCATGGCTTTCATTGTTGTTTCCTGCTGCACACAAACTTTGGAAAATGTTTTTCTCGGTATGAACTTTCATGACATTAAATAGCTGCATAATGTCCACTAACTTTTCTGATTACAACAATCACGGTTTTGTTGTTTGCATCGGTTAGTACAAAATATACTGTAGTACACTCTATTGCGGTTCAGTTCGTAAAAGGGTATCAAATATGAGAACCTTTAGGCTGATTACTTATTCTTTAATGCAGAATTGCAAATCTAACTCGACTTTTTTTCTGTCTCTTATATTTGAGGGTTACTGTGGGCGAAAATTGTATTCACTGAAACCGAAATATCACCTTCTTCTACTTATTGTTTAAAGTTTTATGTGTTCTGCAAGACATTCAATAAATTTATGAAAGGATAGCTGTTCCCAAATTGTTTTACTGATCACTAATTATTTTCCGTTGTTTGCTATTGAAGAATCGTGCAATTTTTGCTAGATCTTTGAAATGTCTAGTAAGTTGTCGTAATACTTTTCATCAACATTTCATTGATTTTGTGATCTTACATCACTTTACAAAGTACGGAAAAATTTCGCAGCTGATATTATGTTTAACAATGCTCATTCTCTAAGTGCACTTATACGTGATCCGCTAAATCTCAGTGAAAAAATTTAGTTGCACAGATTGGGCCTGATTATTCTTCCGTAAATCCTTGGTTGGATCAACTCCTACATAAACACAGTTCACTTTTAAATGAATAAACTATGAAACTGAACATATAATTTATTTCAAGTGTGTGGGATCTGTTATTAAAATCTTTGTGATTTATGGTAGATATTATTAGTGTGTAACCTAAGCTCACTAAAGGCATTATCGTGCATTTGATGAAAATGAGAGTATGTAAAACCCGGATAGGTTATACAATGTGTTATTAATAATGATACTATAACTAACGCCTGTGGTGTCATTGTGTTGTACATTACCTCCTTCGAAGTGGTTGTCAACATCAGTTTTTCAGACTACTTGATTAGCGCCATTGATTCCTCCTAGAATTATCTGCTGCCGTTTAGTTGTCGCACAAGCCAGTTATGGATTGGCCATGGACAAGCGACTACCGCTTAATATAGCAAAATGTAGGACGATACACTTTTGCAACTCCAATTACATAGAATGCCTGTCGAGGCAAAAAGCAGACCGATAATATCAGTGAACGTGACCTGAGAACAGCGGTTCTAAAGTAATACAAAATGTCCCTAAACTGTACCTCTCTGGTTCACTGAGAAAGTGCAAGAATTGTGACAAAATGGGTCAGAACGTTCTGTTCGCGTTCATGCGCACCCGGATCACGTAAATTGGGACAAGCCTCCATCTCAGCAACGGTCAAATTGTAGCATATATGAACCTCCACCAATCAATACAAATTTAATTTCATACAGCCTGAATCACTTCCATCGAAGTAATCGTTTGAAGCAACAACACCAATCGAACAACTTGATTTGCAGACAATATTTATTCAGCTTCCGAGTGGACCCAACCGAAATGCATTACTATAATAAAGTCTTAACTGGTATCAACCAAAAGTTTCAAGCGCAGACTTGATGCACGCATTTCGGAAGCCATTCCGTGCTGCACACGTAATCCGTCAAAATAAAAGTGTGCTCTATCTCAAACAATTAACCTCAGCTAGCTGCTTCATCTACAAGATGAAATATGAGTGTTGCATATTTAAAACTCCTGCACTGAGTCTGTTTTAGGAAACCAGATTAGTCATTCATTCTGTGTTCTCATATTCGTATTGTTGAAAGGGCTAAAATTCTCTATCATAGTAACTAAAATCATACTACTCTCCGTCTAATCTTTTTCCAATATGTGCAGTACACTGTCTTACGCACATTAGCTGTTCCGATGTCTTTGAGTCTGTAACATTCTCACGAACGTTGTGAGGTCTACCTTAGCAGTGCTTCTGTGCCCGACATCTCACGGATTAATTTCATAATACCCCCGTTGCTCGTCCCTGTTAAGGTGGCAATAGACCTCAATCAGCGCAATCCGCCACACCCAGCATTCTTCATGTGCTATTATCAACCTAGATTGTTTCTGTACAGCATAAATTACTGTTCAACTGAGTTTACAGCGTCTAGTGAGAATATATCCTAAGACCGATTTAGTCAATGTGTCAAGCGATACAAGCCCCCCATTTGGTTCCGATTACTTATGAATTCAAGTCATAACGGGTTACGCAACAACAAATTTGTTACACATTACCAAATGAGATCGATTTCAAAACTACAAAGTCGATTGTGTCCACCCAGTCATACTCATCACTGCAATTCAGTCAGAAAACATCTGACTTAAAGAATTAAACACAAACTACTACGTTTCAACGAGCAACTAGTGGGGAACGTGTTATTGTGAACCGGCAGTTACGTACAGAAAAGTGATGTCCAGGCAAAAGAATTTTCTAGTGAAATAATAAACTAGAAATGTCATGAAACCAAATAATGACTTTTCTACTGTTTTTTTCACGACACTTAACAGGTGATGACTAACAAGCTCTATTCCCAGGAAAACTCACGTGAACTAGGGCACGTAGGCTTGAGAAATTCTCATCCATCAAAGTACTGCTATGGGCATAAGTAAACAGTTTACCGAGACGCATCTGCAGTAATTGACGAAAGTAAGCGTAGGTCGTGACCTCCACCGCTTCCATCGTCAGCCCCGATTCGGCTATGACCAGGGCGAGAATAGGCGCGATTACATCACACATACCCTGCGTGTAGCCATCATCCAGATTCTCCCAAATATAGGTCAATAGAACACGTCGCAGAAGCGCCAAGTTGGTTTCGCCATGATTTTCTGCACACATTGAAATTAAAAGCATTTTTTCGATAAGATTTCGTAAATCCACATTTGGCTACACTCTTCATTATATTGCACACGGAGAGATAACAATAAAGCAATTCAAAACCACTGAGGAATTTCAAACTACTCTTCAGCGATAATATCACAACATTCGTCGGTGGCGTTGACAGATTCCGGCTTGAACTGATAGTGCACTCCCGCTTGGTCGGTCAATCGCTCAAGTAACTTGTGAAAACCCTATGACGCAATGGGCTGGGTGTTCAACGGAGTCCAAATGTGAAAGTTCTGAGTTTTCAATCTAGCCTTATGGCTCAGATGGTAGAGAGTTTGCCACGTGTGGGCATGATGTTTCTGTCGCTGGATCAAATCTAGTGGAAGTTCTTATTTTTCGCAGTTGAGTCTCTTCCAAATTATCAAAGCTGCCAGACTACAAATTTGGGTTAAATTTCCTGGATCCACACGATGAAATAGCAACCTGTGTTAATCCTAGAAGACATCTGCGTTCATGTTGACCAAGAACTGAGGAACACCCCTGTGCTAGTCATTATGAAACCCTAGTTGAATCGTCACTGCCAGCTGTAGGTTGCACGCCCGACTAAATCCGAAAAGATTTGCAATGCATTTTGCCGATCAAGAACGACATCATTTGTATTATGAAGACGGATTCCAAAGTATTGGATAAGATAATCAGTTACCAAGCTTTATCAAGTTCTTTATCTCACGGGTGGAGTAAACAATGTGCTGCTCGGTGGCTTGGAATATTATGGAGGAAATGGATGAATATTGATAGAGGACACATGAACTCAGTTGGAAATGAACGATAGGGTGGTGAATAGGATAGTTAGTCCATCTTAAAGATTTGTTACAATAGCCCCTGAAGAAAGTCCAATGAGACCCACACTAATGTAATGATTATTTGTCCGCATAACGAATGATGTCAAACACAATGACACAGACCGCTTCACTTCATCAATCTGATTACAATGACCCTTCACTGGTGTATTTATGAAGACATTGGAAGAAAGGAGTACACACAGCCTAGTTCGCGATCAACTTGACTGTATGTAGTGATTTTTTTTGCACGGGTCATGGAGTTCTAAACCAGTAACTTTTTCACAGTTGACCTACTTTGTGCTCATCCGAGTTTATACACTCAAAACAAGTCATGGCTTCCTTTTTCAATTTTGTTACCGAGTACAGAAGTTGGATGGGCCAGTGAATCTCCTCTCCATCGTTCAAGCAAGAAGGCAACATCTATAGAACTAATAACTCCACATTCGTCTATCGGTGAGTATGCATTTCATAATCGACTGATCAAAACCGCAACATAAAATCCCCCATATCATTTTATGTTGCATCATGAATGTTGAATTTATTTTTAACAAATTTACTTCCGCATGTTATCGTTTGTTATTTGTGTTTCCAATGAATCACGACTTAGGTCTTACTGTAATGGGCAACTTGCTTTTACGGGCACATTCCTCAAGCATTTAGGTTTAATACAGTCAATTGTGACAACAATTCAATTACACCTTGAACGGTTTATGGTTGTTGTGTAAATGCCTTCAATGGTTCATAAAGTACCATATATGATTTTCCTGTTTGATAATTATCCTTGTCACAAAACTATTTGTGCTTAAGAGCTGTTATGTTTTCTCGGACTTGGCCTGTCATTTGTTTCTTTCAACTCTTTTCTGGACATAGAAGAAATTTTTATCTCAGTTCTTTTCATTTCAGATTTGTCTACGTTATCCGATCCAATTAGGTTGCGTCACCTAAGTGTTAGACCAGAATCTACTTGTGTAGACTTAATAGTGAAAATTTACATAGACCGTTCATTTGACTAGTGACTAAACCTGTGAAAATATGAATGTTAGTGAGAGAATGTAATTAATTTAGGAGCAAATCATTAGGTTACAGCACTTAAAGTACAGTCTGTTTAACAAGCTTAACCGAGATCAGAAAAGTCACCAAAGCGTCATTGTGAAACTGCACTGCAAAGTTTAGAAAGTTTGTGAACACAAAATTATAAATTTGAACAAAGACTATTTCCATGGTTCATCCATTAGTAACAACCAACTGACCGAGACTGAATCGATGAAAGCATCTGTTCATTCATAGACAAATTGTATAAACAATAATTAAATAATAAAATTGAGTATACTCACCAAACTTGGAAAATAACTCATTGTTTCGATCACAACGAACGACATCTTTCTGCACTGTTTCCAGAACATGACCAAACTGAGCAAGAATATGATCCTAGAGTTTGAGCAAATTGTAGTAGTATTTCAATCGATCGACTGAATACTTTGTAACTATGTATAAATCACGAAAGGTATCTGCTAATGCTTCAAACATATCTCAAATGAGGCCTGGATTTTCAAAAACGGTTATTGTCGATAATCAGTGGCGAAAATATACATTTTCTATACAAACACGTATACTTTGTTACGTCATAAGTATTAACAATAATACGACGATGAAAACCTCGGACACCAAAAGAGCCAAACTGGTTTTTGTAAATTAACTCTGCCGAAAGCTTTAATGAAATTTGATGAAAAAAATACAGTACACTGGTGGGTAGTATGACAAAACTTGAATTGTGAAGAAACTAATTTTATAAAGATGTCATTTTTGGCTGTATTCAAGAAAGCCATGTGAACCGCATGCCCTACACTCCACGTACTTTATCACCTGAGCCACACTGGGGGTTTGGAATTCTCAGAATAGGAATCTAATACCCAGTATCTACGAAATCTATAGCAAATTTAGCGGCTTCCTAAATGTACACATTCGATTAATACCAACAGCGCCGTATAACCCAAATTCATTGAAAACATGTCAACGGTTTTTCATTTTCCTCCCACCTTACACCAGCTAGATATGGGGTGGGCATCGCCTTGCAAGAGGTGATCATTATACGGTGATAACCGATCCCTTGTTGATATAGGCAACAATATTATGCATATACCACTCGGAATGAAGGATAGGAAAACATCAAACCACTGAACGCTGAACAGTCGAGTATTCTGTACCGTGCAGCGACGAGTTCGTAAGCGGGAATGGTAACTGTCATGCACTACTGACTAACTCTAATGGGAGCAGAACTCGAATCTTTTCGAAAGGGGCCAACTGAAAAGTCTATCGGAATGCGACAGTTGCGATCAATTGTAAGTGATTTTGAATCTATATGAAAACCGAAATACCTATCATAAAATTAAAATATCTTACAAAATGTGGACAGTAGTTATACTTTCTAAGCAGTCCACATTCAACCGTCGAATACGTGCACTGCAACGTTGAAAATGAATTCAACTCAAGTCAGATACCCAAATGATAAATACGGAGGTTGAAAATATCTGGCAAAATGTTTTTTTTGCTCACTTTCGAAATAATTTTCAACTGACTACTCAAAAGACGACAAGTAATATGTGCAAACAGTTTTCGTTTGACAAAACAGCGGGGAATTTTGGATTTTGAGTACATCGCGACTTAAGAGTGAGGTTTCGTAATAAGATACTCTAAAAAACTAAGGTGACTATTAGTATTATAAATAATTATGGTTGAATCCTCTTCAGTGCTTGGCCTTGGGTGCCATTATCCGAAAATAGAATATTGTATTGGGTCGAGGGCAGTTGTGGACGCACGGTAACCGACTTGATAGAGCAACACAATTTATTTTCATGCCAAGCACTTTACTATTCAAACAAGTCCGAGTACGCAATCTAACAGGGAGGTTTTCACAAGACTACCAACATAAGACTATAGCAAACAAATATGTTTGGTATCAACTCTCCAAATCTTCGAGTAAGTATCTTATCATGGATAAACTCGATTCGAATTTTGTTTTTCTGGATAACTGGTAATTACTGATGGCATTTTCTTCTTTGTTATCTGAACTTATGTGTTCAGAAACACAGACCGAACCGGAGTTCGAGGTATTGTTTATGGATCATGGCAGAAACTCGTCAGCATTATTTCAGTGACCACTAGTCACGTAGAATCACTGTCTACATATGAAGCAACTACACATGACTTATACTACCCAGTACTCACTTTGCATTCTACCTCGTCGCTACTGCAGATGATAACAGACTTGGTGGTGTCAGCGCCACTGAAATCTGATTCGCTAGAAAGAGGTATCAAGTTGATGTTCTCGTAATCTTTATTCTCTTCTAATGACTGCTGTAAAGTCATCCATTCAGCTTGTTTGCTCCAATAGTGTTGAGAAAGTTGATTCATATGATCTTGCTTCTCCACGTCCGTCATGGACCACTTAAAAAGGCCGAGCAGATATGGCCACACCTGGGGAAGAAGATTGTAGAAAACAGATGACATAACATTTGCCAATGGATTTTATCAAAATAACCAATATGTCAGTCATATTGACTGGGTAGTTCACAGGTGGCACGGCAGAATGTTTCCGTAAAGATAATCTATTTCAGCTGCTCTGAAAAAGCTGTTTTAACTAATGCATATTTGTCAATGAAAACGGTTATTTTTGTGTGTTAGTGAACTGTATAATTACCACAACGTTTGTTTCCGAGTATGCGAGTGAATTTCCTAACGAGAGCACCAAACAAACGGTAAATGAATATGGCTTATAAGTAGAGTCCTCTGAATATTCTAAGTCATCATGGTCGTTTTTATTACTTTAGCTTAAAACCGAGATAGAAAAGAGGAATGACTTTGCCTGAAGGACTTGAATTGACATTTTCAGGATTGACCAACCAGACAACAATGAACTTCGTCAAACAATTGATTGGGCATTACCCTCAGCTAGAGTATTCATACTAGTTTTTTCAGAAAAAAATGTTGCGGAACCAAAATTTAGCCATCTACGATTGCTGATTTTAAACAAGACAGAAGGTAATTGCCCCCTGTAGTTCGAATGTCAAAATTTACTGGTCATAATGTTATGCCTTTGGACTCAGTACTCACCAGAAACAATAGAATTCGGACTGAACAGGGCTGTTAGGTCTACACTAGTCTTTGTGCCAAATGTAATTCATTACAGAAATCAGCCTTATTTTATACAACTCGTTAAAATATGCTTGTGAAATGAAGCATTTTTAAGAGAGTTGACCCAGTAGTAGGTCGATTAAAACAAAATTTTTACGGCAAAAATTAATTTATAAACCGACAAAGGCAATATAACCATTGAGTTTAAGGAAGACACTGCGTTTACTATTGATAGTCCAAGTGTGCAAGATCTTCACTCAAGAGACATGTACAAGGATAAGTCAGGGTTTGAAATTTGTTTGCTTCTTACATTATGCAAAGGTAATTGTGAAAGACAATCCTACACCCCAGTTTGTGTTCGTAAACAACCTGCTTTTAAAGTTGTCTTTCCTCTGATAGAAAATGACAGCGATATGTGCAAGTGGTGAATTATAATAGAAGCAAGCATCGAGTCCAATGCCTCATCACAAGAGAGACCGAACAAAACGTTTGTTCGAAGTAAAAAGACTGCAGTCGAATGTGAATAGGGCTTGAGTTAAAAAAAACCAGGAATGTTTTAAGTTGATCATTCAGTGTCTGTTTCCCGTTTCAAGCTTCCGGCACTCGAAGTCTACTTAGGCATTAATCGTACTACGTAAGTCTTTAATTTGTTGTATTCAACTTCGCAAGAGAAGATGGTTGGTTCAGTGGACGAAAACGTCAGCTATGTGATCCTAATTAATCCATAATAATTGTTAGAGAAGCACTGTGATTCAACCGTCCAAACATAGTCAGGTATTCAAGGCAGTATCGACATATTCGCCCGATCCATCAACAGGTGTTCAAAGTAATATAAATGTTATGACAAATTATATATATATGCGTGTTTGTTTGATTTATTTCCAAATATATGAATGGTGATGCCTGTCGTTGCTATCCTGCTTATAATGCAAACGGACATGGACCGAGGGGACTGATTAATAAATGATATTTATTGATACATATTGAAGTAGTCACTCTAGTGATTAAGTAACGGGATTTTAATACTATGCACACAGTCCAATCTCTCGTAAAAATTTTCATACGAGTTTATTCTGCCTTATTAGCTATAAGTAGGTTTACCTAATAATCACTTTCTCCTGGGTTCAAATTTTACGAATTTTTGTGTTTTCTTATACCTTTCGTTTGTCTTCAAAATAACTCGAACACTTACCAATGTTCTTAGAACATATTTCGTAGAATCTGCAGAAGTGTTTGCTTACCTTTTAGTAATAATCAAAAAAACTTAAATTACGAAGGGGCCAAGTGAATGATAGCAGAAATTCTGTTCATTTTACACAATGTTTGATAATTTATGTCAAAAGTGGTGAGATGCAATTAATTAAAATAGGACAATACGTACTAGTCATATTACTGTCTAAAACTTAGCAAAATTCTGCAACTAACATGTGTGGACAATGCAAATTAGATGTTTGTTGTCTTAAAATCTTCAAGGGATGTTTACTGACGTTCAAATGCGGATTGTTAGGCGGTTGTTAATTTTGGTATATGTGACAAGAAAAACTTGTGTTGACCCTACGCCAATCAGCTAGAGTGGCTTACCCTGTTTAAAATATGGCTCGTTACAATATCTTGCATAAAAACAGTATATATCACCTGGTTTGGGACAGGTTTTATGCAGTACTCAGTAACTTCCCTATGGATTATTACACTGTCTATGGGAACTTTAATTGTGAAGTACATGACCAGTTGTTAATTGATGGTGAACCGTCAAATGACATTTGGATGAACGACGAACTTCTTACGAACAGTTCATCTGTTCTGTCGAGTGTGTTTCCACGGCTCAGCTTGCATCACAATGCTATCCTCAAATGTTTCATGTTCGAAGCAAATCAGTTGGAAAAGCGAAAACCGAATATCTGTCCATCTTACTGCACTTGTAATTTCAATTATTTTGAGTGTTTATAATTTTTTAATGCAGTTTAGTGGGTTGATTCAAAAAAAACATTTCCTGTCGAAGGAACGTAGTTTAAGCTGTTCAAGTTGTACTGTTTATTTAATTGTCAACAGATCATCACAGTTCATTCACAACGCAGTGTGCCTGATCTCAACCCAGTCTTCCGCATCCTTTCGTATACGGTCTTGCCAACGTCTGTGTGAAGCAGTTTCATCTTTTTGTCTGGAAAACGATGGCTGCTGATATACTGTCACGATTTACCGGGTCGAAATATCACCAGTTTATCTCAAAACATTTTGTTTCCCGAAATTTCTCCGTTAGTATGAGATCGTTAAATTTTCTGTCCAGCGACAAGTTGGCGAGAAGAATTATTGCTGTTTCACCAGACCACAGAGTCACGCAACACTTACGCAAACTTTCATCTACATTCATTGAAAAATAACACAGTAATTGAAAGTCATACTTTTTTTATGAAATACGGTTTTATGGCATCAAATAAGAATCGTACACACGATAACGCTAGAACCATCGTCAGTGAATTATCAAAGTTTAGTGGTTATTCTGATCTAAAAGTTACCATGAGTAACTTATCGTTCAGCCTCAACAGGTAATTAAACTGAAGACCACAATTGTCAAACTGTAGTTAAGAATGCCAAATAATAGCAAGGTTTTTAAGGAAAAGTCGGAAAAGTGAGGTGTGCACCACCAGGTTTCAGAAGAAAACTAAATATACCAAAAGGACTTGACTTCATGCGTGAAGAATAAAAATGATAACGAGAAAATAAAATTGGACCATCGGGGCTTTCCAAAACAATGCGGAGTTGGACCTGTATGAAATTGACCGATAAGCGTATTTTGGGTAGAGTCTATGAAACTATGTTTTCCCATAACTATGGACATAAAAAAGGTGCAGGAGAGAAGGTAAGCTTTCCAGTGGTAGTAAAGCACCAGACCACGGAATAACTCACTTGAGTTCGTATGGTTGGATCACATCCACTGTGATAAATATGTTGATAGATTTGCGTTGGATCGAAATGCTAGAAAGAAGAGTTGGAAAGAAAAGCTGAAACTAAACACTATAAATGCCATGCTTCTTAACTATTTCAAACCGAAAATCATCAATCGACTGATGGGGATATGGGCTGGTGGATAAACTGAATCTGGACTGCTTCATTTTTATTCTTTACGGCAGGAAGAAAGTAGTGTTACTGGACAAGTTTTTCAAAAAATACTCCGGCGTGACTTGGGGGAAGTCAAGCCTCCAAATGGAGCAAATATCTAAACACGTCCTTATAGTTATAAAGATTATCATTCGACAGATGAGTACTTTTCAACAGAAACATGTAACACTGATTCAACAGATGTACTACTCATAAAAAGTGTGGCAAGTTTGATAAGCTAGAGGAGACCGAGTTTCGAAAACTCTGGGCTTCAGCTGGATTCAAAGCAGTGAAGGGAGCGGTATGCCCATACTAATCTGTGGGACCACGGCGGGAAATCAGAAAATTCATATGTAGACTAGGTTAGGCATCTAACCCTTGGTGTGACTTCCAAATACTCCATCGGATTAACTACCCTGGCAAGGGTTTTGGAACAGTCCAAGCTGAAATCCATCAATAGTGCTGGTATGCGTTGTTGAGCCTGCTATGTCTACCACTAGCTGGAATCCAGTTGTTGTCAAAATCCTTTGTATTTGCGTCCCTTTCAATAAATAAACGTGTCAATGATTCTGGTAATAAATCAGGCGAAAAACGATCTGGCAATCTGACATCAAGATTGTGTACTGCTACCGGCATATATCCAAGGAAGTACTTGATATGAATTATAGCAAAATTCCTACGGATATTGTCTGAGAGGAAGTTATGCATACCATTATCAATAAGGTGACCTTTCACCAATATAACTAGTTTGCTAGTAGAGAAAATTTGAAAGTTTATCAACTGTTGGATAACGAACTTGGATTAATAAGCTTGATTTATCCGCAAACCAAGTAAGTGATGATCAACTAAACTCAATAAAAAATCCCATCTGGGAGGCCTGAATGTGATGCAAAACATGATATATTCATTAAAGGGACCATCTGATAAACAGCCTATCTAAGCATAAGCTTCTGGTGTAGATCCATACAGAAACGATCAACAGAATTAATCTCATCTTTGCATTTCTATTTACAAATGACCTGATGGTGAAACTGTTGGGAAGTCCATGTTAAGAAACTGTCCTAGGTGTCCGCTAGTCTAGCACTGATTGTCTCAGAGTTCCAAGGACAAACACCCCACTTTGCTGAATTTGGTTCAGAAGTAACAGTAACTTCAAACGGTTTGTCAAATACGCTTGAAGTGAGGTGGAAATCTCGTCATGTGCAAAACGTTATTACCAAGTTTACAGTCACCTAACAAATGCCATTGCTCAGTTGATTTATCGACATTTGTCCTAGAACTAGACATGTCAGCTCACGTTAATAGTAATGGCGCAAACGACAGATGAACCTAGAAAATTAGGTTAAAGGAGGGCCAATATTTCAGAGGTGATCTCTTTCTTGTAGTTCAGGCAAACTGTTTACGTGTTCATTCAGGTCACTCACCTCACTCTTCAAACCATCACTGTATCCTTATTGAATTAGTTGGTCAGTCACTGCGCTTCACACTTTCAAGTATACTTAGAAATATTTTGTTCTGGTACCACTGAAGGAATTAAGCACTAGGCGTTAATCACAATCTTATATGGGCTGCTGTGTGATTTTGACCGAGGTCTAAATGTTAATTAACCTCAAATGCTTGACTTTATGTAACGATCTTGTGGTTGGTTGCATTTTGTGGCAGTTGGAACAGTCATACCTGATAGCAGTATTCTAGTGAAAAATCGGTTCATCGTTTCTGCTAGTAAATTCGTACAGAAAGAATTTTCTTACTTGTAAATTATTATATTTTGATGTAACTGAAAAATGTCGACTGGTATTTAACATGGCTACAGCGAAATTAATACCTATACAAAGGATTTTAAACAAACAACAAGCAACTTCTAGAGACTACGATCAAGTACTGGAGGCTTGAGTGACAGCTGGTGCTACATTTCAGAAGGCCCCTAATCTCGTAATAAAGGAACTTATCTAAAGTTCCCAGGGCTGCCCTGCCTCGACGATGGGTTCTTTGCAACAAACAGTAATGTATGGATTTAATCAGACACGTTACACACTATTAGCTGTGGGAGAGCGAGGGTCGTGGTTCAAGTAGATTTCAAACAACCGAATAACTCTAGTAACATTGAAACCACAAGCAGAAACTGTTTTGCAGTTACCCGTATTGTATATACACTATACAAAGTGAAGTTCAAACACCCCCTCCACTATGCACGCTAATTCAAACAAAAAACCCCATATATCAAGACCGCTTTTATGTGAGTAGTAAAATCACCAATGTGAATAGTAAATCATCTCTAAATGAAGAACATAAAAATTTCTAGATCAAACTCTCTTCCACTCACCATTTTTTCTTCCTTTGATAAACTAGTGTAAAGTTTTGCCCATGTTTTCGAGTTCAATGTCTCCCACGGACTGTCTGTTTGATCGTAGCAAGCTGGTGAATGTATGACCAGGCCAGACAGATGTGTGTTTACCAACTTCATGTATCGACAGTGGGCTAACCCTGAAGAAGGTGGTGGACAATGCAATTCGTTGGTAAGTAACTCACCATAAAGGCCGTCTGTCTGAGCTAGTGAGCTATTAAGTAAACTGTCTGGGCACAGTTTGTGAATGATTTCTGCAACTGAATTAGGTAAAAACACAACAAACGAACCTTTTTAGAACTGTTAGTCATGAACTTGCAACCACTTGAAATTAACTAAGAAGAGTATTAAGATGTGTTCACGATTCACCGTTAAGAATGAAGGGTGTGAAACCGCCCTGACTGGGTAACAAGAACGTTACGTCCACGAATTATAAAGCGCGGGTGATCTCAAAACCTTATAGGCTTACAGATTGAAAATTGGCATTATTACGCCAAGTAATCAAAGAGTTACGAAAACTCAACAATGGACCCAAAGAAAACACACGTGCAACTAATCCTGATATTCTATTCAAATGAAACTCTGAGAAAATCCGTTCGCAGCGTGTTCAGAACGAACAGCTGAATCGGTTACTCTCAGTCCACCAAAATTGCTTGAGCTTATTATAATTCATCCGTTCATCTATTCAACTCGCACTGAAAGATAGAGCAGTCATTAATCATCTAGAAAGAAAAGCAAGTGGCACTTATAGGAACACATAAATAGGCAGCTGGACCAGTCCGTAGAAAGTACGTACAGAAACGCGTTACTCAAATTTCGCTAAACAGTTTGGAGAACGCCAAACGTTGAGGTTGGCTTTTTAAGCACGTGAGATTTGGCAACCATATACTTACAACAATGCATTGATCTACTTTCTATTGCAGCTGAAGGACCTATGGGTCGTCCAAGGTATTCTCCATGGTTAATCCCCAGACAATTATGAGTACTCCAAAATGTGATTATAACCAAATGGGCGTTACGTATTGCACAAAATGGGAGTTGTGTCGGAATTTTATTATCATGGATTGATAAAAGCGAGATACAACGTATTCATCACTCAAAATAATCGTGTTTATCCTTTATGCACTATAAACCTTGATGTTCTATGTCCAGCCTGGGTTCCAGGAACGTCTTGAACACAGTGCCATGTGATCAGAATGTAGCCAGGTGGAATGGCTCTCATACCGTTTAGCCAGCTAATTTAATCGGCTAGATTGGTTGATGATAAGTAAGCCAACTTGTTTACATGCGGTTTTACATAAACTCGATGGCTTTTACAACCGCATACCAGTGAGGATAGCATAGTGCTATTCTCAGATAAAAAAGCATGTTTGCTATCCCTCCGTTCAGTCATGATGTGGCACATTGAAGTTCTTAGTTAGCCTGCATTTTCACTCACTTGGTCACCCTGGGCAGGATAAGCCATGACAACAATCCCTCTTCTAGTCAATCATGGATGGCAACTCCTCAGCCAGTAAACGCTTGAATACAGTGCTTCTGGTGAGACAAAGTGGGGTGAAAATTGGTCAGTTCGATTGATGCGACGACGTACAGCCTGATCGGCTAGGAAATGCAAACTGAAAGGAACTGTTCAATGTTGTATTAGGCCCGTTCGATGTGTATATAACTGTCGTGTTTAGACAGGTTCATGGAGTTGACACCATCATTCATTGATCGGACTAAGTTATTACATTTTAGTGTCAACTTGCAAGAGGTTGAGGATAATTATCAGGACAAGAATATTTAGCCATTCACGGCACTCAGCATTTTTCAGACTGTAGTTCTATTGCTTTATGCGGTGATATCGTTGGAGTTATACGTAGCTTCAAGACGAAAGAACTGTGATTTCGGTGTGGATGAAGTAAGTATTAGACCTGCATTTGACTACATGGGAAATTCATGAAGGATGACCATATCGTTAGTTTGTACTACGTAGCTCGAACGATTCCGCTGTATGTTGTATGCGTGTAGTGTGGTTTACATAGTTTGATGGCGAAACTCAACTGTTCACCGGTGAATAAGAGTCATATTACACAGACAGAAAGACAGTGCAAACATATGCATCAGGTAATTCCAATTTTGCTACCATGACAGAAGCAGACTAACAGGCGATTCACATGGTTCATAGAATTCTGGATACAATTTTATAAACAGATTCTATGTAAAGCTTAACAACCAAGTATTGTCGTTTCTGTAATCGATCCGGTAGATTTCGGTAATGCTGACTCAATGTTTTGTATTTGGAAGATACTGTGCAGCCGATAAAGCCAGCCGTCGATTCTGGACTTCTTCGTGCATGCACTGTGACACCTTAACCTATTAGATGTTTAGTCGTGGATCGTTATTTAGAGCGTTGAGTGTAATGTACACCGTAATAGTCTAAGACTCGGATACACGTATGGAAACGTGTAAAGGTTAATCAGTTTTATGCATGTTGAATTCGGTGGATATACAAAAGCGTTGACTTAAGGTGGAATAAACACAACAGCAACATCAGAAGTGTGTTTTTTGGCGGAAAGTTTTAGATTTCTATAGTTAAGAACCTACATAGTGCGATAAGTTTGCCTATAATGCTTACAAAAGTATGTGTAAACAACGTACCATTCAGCATTCACTGTAATATATGAAATTTATACAGTACTGTTGCAAACCTTAACCCTTTGTTATTGGTAGTCGTTGTGGGTCAAAGCTGTGACATTTAACGAGAAGTAAAATGTGATAGAACGTTATGAAGATGGTTGATCTAAGGGCACAGTTTCCCAGTTAAGCTAATTCGGAGTTAAAATTATTCGGGATGGTCCTGTAAAAGGATTGCAATTTGGAAGCTCTCTGACTGGACGAAATCGTCCTGTTTTCACAGGGGTTTCCCTTACATCGGGATTCACTCGAAGGATAGAGTATAATAGCATTTTTTCCGACTGATCTTTTAAATTCATGTTCAAAAGGTGTAAGTGAAAAAATCTTATTCTGTGTGGCTAGTCAATTGATCTTGTCATTCCAATAATGTGTTGAAGGTTCACAAAAACGACCAATGCAATATCAACACACCGTAGTAGGCACTCTTAGCTACTGTTTAGATCATAGAAATGGGATCGCCGTCATCGTTGTGTCTGAAGTCTGAAACATTAAAGAGTTTATGGTTCGATAGGCATATTTTGGTAGAAGTCGACTTTATTTATTAAGAACAGCAGAAGGCCAGAAATATTGCACCGCAGAACAGCGAATGTGATCAAAACACTCCTACTCTGTTTTAACAGGTTTGCTGGGTAACTTCGTTCACCAGATGTGCTGAGATACACAAAGTATGTTATTGATATTATATGATCGCAGATTGATCGATCTAACGCAGGGAAAGGAACAGGCCCGCTTGCATTTGCACACTCGACCACAGCAACAGCAGACCATAGGAGGCAAGGATCGTTGATCAAGCGTTTATTATGCGGAGAAGAACGAGGAAGTAGACTTGCAGTTGAAAACGACATGCAGTAGCAAGCACACCATGCTGCAAACTATAATCTGTTCGCCATACTGTCGAATTCAGGTTATGTTCAGGTCAGTACTTAGCGACGAAAGTATGCGACGGAATCGTAATTCTGGCCTGTATGTGCTCAGTTTATCTTCAAGATCAATAACAAATGCTCAGCAAAACGACTGCGATCTGAATAACTTTTCATCCGTTTTCTATCAGTCTATTCTGTGTCATGTGCAACACAGCTCCGGCATCGCTTCTTCTAAGGCATTGTTTAGTGAATTTAATGGTATATACCAGTTTTCAGTCACATCTCAGGGGCAGATGTACTTGGGCAATAATAGTATGTCTATGTTCTAAAAGTAGATAAAAAGTGGAAAATGGAACGATAACTTAATACCCACGACGTTCCTGATTGAAGCATACCAAAAACACAGTTGTTGTGTCAACATTCTGTAACGTGTTGAATGAACGGCATTGCTATGTATTTTGGTCAATGTGAATCCTGTACCAAGTCATGAATTTTCACTAACCAAGAGGGCTGACCAACATATCCAGTGTCTCCAGGAATTTTCGTCAAGGTACGGGACACAAAAAACACATATGTTCCTATGGCATACTCTTTTGTAAACTGAAGTAACCGAAATTGACTGCATCCGCTCTTCTACGGACTTACATTTTTTCAAGATTCTAATTTGGGCTGAGCCTCTTTACATCAATTACCAACATGTTTTAACAGCCGACAGAGCACGTCAAGCAACTGAAAGCAGACAAACTTAGACCATCAAATATTCGTAATATAACGACTATTTGGCTTCTGAATCGTTCTGGCGGATCTAAAATGCTGTGCATTCCAACTGACTTGAAGTGCTGTTTCCTGCAAACAAGTTAATTGACAAGCATTGAACCAGAACTAACAGGATGTATGTTTCAAATTTAGTCTGAAGTTAACCTACGGGTTTCTAACCTGCAATACAGTTGTAATAATAGCAACTCCGTGAACTTCCTAATCGACCTAATGGAAAGATGTCATATGTAAAGCGTATGGCCTAACAGCTTCTTGGAAAGAAGACATGAAGTTTCAGTTAGTCTCCATTGTTCGCCATGTGAGTTCGAACGACTACACACAGTGAGTCATCGTTTTATGAAGTCTGGTGAAGAGATACTTCAGTTTCGTTAAACTAAGAAGGTTAGCTGTAGTGCTTTCCAACTTCCCCCATGGATTTTCTCAATGCAGTTGTTAAAAAATATGTAGCTGGGATAACGTACAGGCATAAAATACGTTGGCAACCAATGTTAACTTGATAGAATCAACGGAGTTTGAAAGCGAAGAAATCGGTTGACGGGAACTTGGTGGGCGTTGCTTTTGGCACATCGGTCGACTCATAAGACATTCGGTCACCTTGGTCCCACTTTCTAGCTGCGCTTTAGACACCTGAACAAAATTGGAAAAAAATAAATCAATAAAAATTGAAGTATGTATCAGGATGAACCAAAATCATTTACTACTTCGTCAGATAAAAACTGCGAGTTACTTAATCAGAGTATGCTGTACACATTACGGTGGTCAGATAAATAGCTATTCAATGCGAAAGTGAAACAAGAAGAAAATATTTCCGAGCTTATATGAACAACAAAAACGTAAGCATTCAACAATGACAGACACCAATGAGCAAGCATGAAACGCACGTCAATTAACGACCAGCAATAATTCACCCTCAGGTGGTTTAACCGACGACACTGTCGATTTGTAGCCCGAAGAGTTGTCGGTACGATCTCCCATTCTAATTACTTCTATCTGGACAGTCAGGACAAAGGCGGAATGGGTAGTGGAGTATCGGTTTGACAGTGAACACCATGAAACGTCATAACCACCTTTTCGAGCCTATGATGCCATAGCCAATGTAAACTGGCAGTCCGAGGTATATTACGTCCATCCATGCTGACGGGGTGTGAACGAACTACACATCAACTCAGTCACTGATTATTTTATCCTGTCATGCATTAAACTGTTCCAGTATAACTCAGATAAGGTGAGACAGAAAGGAAAGTTACTGCCTGTTTTCACACCGTAGCAAGATTGTTTCTGTTTTCGAGTTTTCGACTTCTTTTTCTGTTTAGCCTAGACAGTGAGGAGACTTTACAATAAGCATTTCATAAAAGTTAAAACGACGTACCCACCATCTGGTTTTTTGTTATATTTACAGAACCTCGGTGTAACTGTGAGCTAGAAGTGTTTGACTTCCTACAAACATAAATATTTCCGCGTTTTCCCTTAGAACGATTGGGTATTACTGACAAACCAGCTGCTATATATAACAATTCTACCTCATCCAGGGCAGAGTTACTAGTGTAATGTTTGACTAGATCGCCGCAACTAGTAGGTGGGATGGAAATCCTTGCCGAGGTAAGAATATATGCAACTGACAAGTACTTACAGTGAAAAACATGAGTCTGGTGCTTATTTATGTACAGCCCAGCTTGAATTGTCTACCCAGTAGTGAAACCACAAGCAAATGGCAGTGTTCTTTAAAGCTTACCAACCGGCTACTGATATGTATTCAAAACTCCTCCCATTGATCGACTGTCTACATTGGTTCACGGAGCAAACAAGTTCAAATGGAAACCATTTGACAGTTCCGTGAAGTTCCTCTCAACAAACCAACATACGGATGCCATTTTACTCCACTTTGTCACCAGAAAAAAGTAGGTCTAGCGTACCAAGTATTTGGGCGATTTAATAACTGGTTTAGAAATGCGAGAAGATAGCTGATAAACATTCCACTCCAATTATTTCTACCGAGGCAGTTCAGACAAGAAAGAAGCTGATCAAAGTATTGGATATCGAAAAAATTGCACCATACAAACAAAACTAATAATAATTACCGGGTCACGGATAATCCTGAACAAAAGATCAGATGCACCATGTAGCTTGGTTGTATTGATGGTCTTCGGATCATTCGATGAACCTGCATGAGTTGCCATTGTAGCCATTCTCGTCGTACCGAGGTTTTGACCCATTGAACTTATACTGGAATCCCCAGTTTCTTGAACAGCGGTCACGCGTTGACATTCCTGTTTCGGGTGTGTCTGCTTATGAGTCTCAGACGGAAGGGATTTAAGGTGACAAAAGTATATTAATTTCTTCAGAGGATTCTCGCCGTTAGATGAGGATTGATTGAGTGGATCAATGGCGGCCGTTCGGAGGACAGACGGTGTGGACGGTGCTGGGTTGACATCACAATGGTCTGTTTTGTCTACCGGTAGGTCTTTCGGCAGTGAACGGAAAACAGAAAGATGGGCCAAATTCGGTCGAATGTGGGGAATGTATCACATCTTTTGGGTTTATTTGGTTTTATAGTTTTGATGTGTATTTTTTTATGTACGAAACAACAGTCTGTATGTGTAGTTCGTCACCACATTATAATGTGCTCATCATTCACCCTGCCGGTCATCAGTCAATCGCTGCTTCGTAGTCAAACTGAGATGAACCCACTTCCACCACTTTATCTGGGATTTTCGAAATTCATTAAATAAAATGCTGTCATAAATATGTGAGCCATTCGTCATTTTACAGACGTAAAGCACCATACAGACTTATGAAGCTGATTGGATTTGTTGTCTGCAGGATGTGTTGATTGTTGAGTAACAACGCTGTCACAACCAACAATGTTTATACACTTCTCAACAAGTAGTATGCCCCATCCCACGGGTACAGGACAAGTAGGCAGCATGGAGGTTGTTCACTAACCTTTTCAAAAAAATTGATTTCTATTACAATGTTTTGTTGGGAAATGCACAAGTTTATTACAGCCAGGTGTTTACAAAAGGGATAGTCGTCGAGACACAGGCGTCACCATATTCCCCCAGGTTTGAAAAAAGTTGATTTATTCACACAAACACCGACACTCTCAAAATCATATAAACCAAATTTTATTACGTTTTTGCAATTCAGCCGTCGCAATTGTCTGTCTTATCTTTCAGTGATAATACTTCCTCTCTTCTCGGTGTTCCGTTACCTACATCTGAACAAAGTATGTTTGGAATATCATCTCAAAACTTGCAGAAGGTTTGCCATTTCCGCTCTCCTCACAAAGTGATGTCTGTGCAGCCAACCAAATCACTGATGATTTATTCAGTTCATCGCATCCGCTGTAATGCACAAGGTTAGGCTTTGGCTATCCTGTTTGTCTCACAGAACAAAAGAAAGATATGCTCCACAATTACTGCTCACTAGTTAAGGCACTGGTGAGGCCTGACTCACAATTCAACAACCACTTTCGGAGAGTACACAAATGGGGGCTGAAACTGTGTGATCGAACTTGCTGATTCGGAGGAACCAACGGACAACGATCTACTATCGGTTGCTTGACCTGTTACAACAATGGGTTGGAAAAACTTTGGACGTCAGTGTATGTTTACAGAACGAGTCAGGTGAGAGTTACATCTCTGTTGTAAGTGATTTAGGTGAACGAGCTTTGAAATGTGTGTTTGGGAGCGGGGGCCTATGGGGCTTACCAAGGATACGCCAACGTTCAAAGAGCCTGTACTGGAGTCAATTTATTTTTCTTTCTAGATAAAAATGTCAGTAACAAGACGGAATCTTCAGCAGAGCAATTTTATGCGTTAACTGTGTAAAATTACACTCTAACTTGCTGCCTGCCACTACGACAGATAATCGTAAAAGTGGAAAACATTCCTTTGAGTTCTCTACCGAAAGTACGGAGGTAACCTATGATTTCATTTAATTAGTTCGTGTGGTGTACATCACTAACGGACTGTTGGAACTATGGAATTTCAGTTAATCGTGGTTATGGTTACACATGACTGACCTTAGAACACTGACCGATTAGTGAGGAACTTTTTATCTCATACAAAATTACCGCGGTAACAGGAAAGGTTAGCCTAATATTACTTGATACTGTCGGAAAATACACTGTTGTGCGAGCAAGATATTGGTCACTATAGCAGTTTGAAAAGAGTGAGCTCTGCGATGCCAATAATCGTCGTCCACCAGGCCCCACTGATAGTATCCAGCGTCGAGTGTCCTTTCTAATGAAATACAGTTCAGCAGGTGAAAGGTCAATTAACTTAAACTTCTTTCAATGTTTGTTAAAGAATGGGAATTATATTCGTGTTTGTGAGGAGGTAATTATTGACCATATTTACATCAACAGCTGAAGTCCTGCTGGGTAGATACATGCCAACCTCAGCAACAAAGTAGAGTATATTGCCTAAATAGATAATTGCCGAGTATCCAACTTCGTCGTAGGCAGATATTTGATCCTGTAATCGTAGGATATGAGTTACGGCTCACGGCACGTGGTGCAATGACGTTTTTTCTCACTATTAAATAATCACGGGTAGATAAACCTATGTATAAATTCATCCAGAGTATAAATGTAATTAATATCCTAATTAGGCGAATACTAAAGTTGCTTGCCAACAACTCACCACAAATGTTTGCCGGAGAAGGCTGTAATTCGGCGAATGTAAGCAGTCCTTGTTCCAAGGAAGTTAGCAACTCAAATGCGGCGCGTCGATTGCCGGGAAGTCGAAGGGTCGGGTACTGGACTCCATCACCGCCAACGAAAACAAGGCGCATTCCCTGGGAATCTATGGTAGGTAAGTGATGATATTGAAAAGGGGGATGTAGTAGGAATGGAAGGCTAGTATCCTGTGGAGTGGCAATCAAAGGACAGCTGTAATTCCCCACGCTTTTGACTCGCTGTTCGTTTGCCTACTCTGTTTGATCTCGATTCTGGCATCAATAATATTCCTTAGGACATAGTAGAATTCCGATTACGATGAGCTAAATAATTTCACACAAAGGAAGTAGGTACAATCGGGCCGGAATATGTGACTGTTTGAAGGCAGAGAATAATTACCAACCTCGAAGCAGCACCTATGGTCCTGACGCGAAACTCATTCTACATAACTAAAATGATAGGCGGTAGGTTTATAGCTAACCGGGTTCACTTTCTCCACGAGCAAGCACCTCCTTCTTTTCCCGATATTGCGACGACACAATCAGTCAGTTGTCAATTGCGTCGGATTTTAGTCGAATAGAAATGAACTTCTATTTATAGTCCTGACCTCACGCATTTCCGGCGCTTCATTATCTGAGGAATACAACGCATCACCCAGGTTTATTAAAAATGAAGTATACTGTTTCAGAAGTTTGAAGTTCAGAAAATGTATACCCTCGAAAGCAACAACATAGGCGGAGTTCGATAATCCACCGAAAACCAGATAGTGAATCGTGTGGGGCAAGCATGCCAGCAGTGAAGACAAACTTCGTTACTGGATCGTACGGGAAACAAGATAAGGCATATTTCGGTGATTTCACAAATTCTGACTGAGATATACCGAATAGGGGAACATTGGCCTAGCAGTCCAGTTGACTAAGCTTTCACTTAACATTAACCACCACTCAGGTGTAGGCGATGCGAGGTTGACGGCTAGGAAAGTAAGTACCAGAAGCGACAGCGCGATATCTGGTAAGTGTTTTGATGGTTCCGGTGTCACCGCATATTGGAGCTGAAAGATACTACTAACTTCTGAGTTACAAAAATCAGCTTGCAATTCGATTAGAAGACTGGTCAAAACTGGTGGGCAATTGAGTGTAGATCTATTCATCTACTTGAGAAAGACTGTCGGGGCCATCGCAACAAACTGTAGATAAGTACAAAGTACACACAAATTGTGGAATTGCACTTTTCAACAACGGGAGAGAAATGGAAGAGGTTTAATAAAAAACTGCATCATCCTTTGATGTTGTGGACATTCAACAAAAATGACCCGTAGCACTCAGACCTCCTTCTCTCAATTACTCAAGCCTCATCCACTTTACGCCGGCTCGTTGCTTTCGAACCACGTGTCGATTGCACTCAACGCCCTGTTCACCTATTCAGGGCAAGTTCTTTAGGCTTACGGAGAACTCAGATTGGATTTCTACCAAGCCTCAGGGGAACATAACTTGCACAATTGGCATCCAGAGGGATTTGTAATGAGACAACCTTCGACGTCCACAAAATCCTAAACTCCCTGCGACGCCAGAGTTGCTATCCCAGTATCACCGCGCCGGTTCACATTTTCTTGTGGATGTAAATTTACCACAAACCAATAACTGTCTAGTCGCCATCTGTCTTCACGTAATTCTAAAGCACCTTTTATTATAAGAATGGATGAGAACTGGCATTCTCTAGGGGAATCAGTGTAAGCACCTTTGTGCATCCATACTTTCCCATTATTTGTTACCATTGTTGAGATGATGGCTATTGAAACTTGGATGGTCTACCAAGACGATCGTTCAGCAGATAGTGCCAAAGTGCCAAAAACGTTGCTTATAGAGAAGAAGGTTAAGCCGACTGAATTAATAACGGTTCATTACCTTACCTAAAGTCTGCTCTTTGAGGGTTGTTGGCTGTATGTGTATACGGCAACGAATTTCCGGCTAAGGGATGGTACCAAAGAGGTTTGGATCAAAATTTTACAACCACACTAGCACTCCTTGCTTAGTAGCATGCACAGGCAACGCGCGGGAGTTTTCCTAAACTATGAAACCCGTATTCATTTTGGTATAAGTAAAACAACCTTTTCCCGTAACAAATTTGAACAGAGAAGTCATAAACAGTTTTTGCACAAGGTGTCTCTCGACTTTGTTGTTTAGCTTCACAATGCCCATTGAACTTTGCTATATAAATCCACAGACTGCAGTATGTACCTGATGAGATGCAGCAAAATGTGCTCGGGAAATACATTGTGCAAAAAACTGTTTATGACTTCTCTGTTCCAAATTTGGTATGTGTGCGTGTAGTTCTGAGACAAGGCAGAGGAGACACGTAAGTCAATGTGTCGTCCTATCAGAGCTTGGGTTCACCTATCGTGTAAGATTCAGCGAATGCCAGAAGCAAAACCAATGTGCGTTAACCGCTTCACGTGAACACACGTTACCGAGCACGTTATATTTTGTACACGCCAAAGTAAGGACAATAAACTCCATGTACAATTTTTTTAAAAGACTGTACAGCAACAGGCACGCTTACTCACCTGAATGGCAGTGAATGTATTCACAGTTTTCTGCCTGTATGTTGACGACCGTCGGATGTTGAGGCCTGAAAATCAGAGTAACACGGGCAAGAGCGCCTTTAAAAGTGGCTCATTTTGAACGGCACAACTTTTTATGTATGTCATTTGTAGTGGCGCCATAATGGAGCCCGTATAGGACTTTCTTCCAAGAGTGTCTGAGTTTCCGGCAGAAACTTCGTCGTTCTCATAAATAGTTTTTATTCAAATAGCCTATGAAGTGGTTGCTAGTATTGACAGTTTGAGATGATCACCAAATATAACTCACATCGTTGTGTCCTTAAGTAAGCAACCAGTTTGACTGCACTATTGATTTTAAACAGAAGTTTACAATTTCCTTACTTACTACGGAGCCACCTCCTGATTTAACTAACGGCGCACAATCCACTATCTTGGATCTTTAACAGTTTCGTAAAGCAAGGTGATAAACGTGTATTCCGCGCATCAGCAACCACACTTAACAGTTGGAACAAATTATAAACATTCAGGTTTTAGTTATCTGTACTTCGATATACTCAGAAAAACTTGGATTTGATGCACTTATTGGACAAGTAGTGTGTGTGTTATCTTCTCATTAACGCCGCGAACTGGTTCACGTAAAAGTTAAAAAATGGCCGATCTTCTCTTGACTTGCTCACACACAATACATATACTGTTGTAGTTAGTCACTTGATACGATGTGATAACAATGTGCCACCGCACACACCATGTATTCGACTCTTGTACTCACCGATATGCACAACTGAATGGGGAGTACTGTGTGTCTGTTGTCCTCCAACTAGACGCCGAGGTGTCACGATGAATCGCAGTGAAATGCGACTCACTGTTGATAGTAAGTTTCAAAAGTGCACCCGTGGTGGCAAAACAACGTGATCGAGATGACTGCACTCCATTAAAACAGTGGGCATTTGCGAATACCGATCGTGTGTTACCTTCCAGTTGAAGCAATTTTAGATGGGTGTCACATGCACGTATATACACACATGTTATTAACGTGCAACAAAAGTATTCGGTTAAAGTTCTCTAATTATGCATCTCGTAGCTACAGGATTGCAGGTACTCACTTATGTAAAACAGAAGTAGTAGAATCGTCTGAATGCGGGCAGTTGATCGTATCTTGCAAAAGGCCTGGGCCATCTTCCTTCTGTTCCATTGTTCTTTCATCCATTGGCAGACTGGATAATCTCACACTTGCTGACTGTAGATTAAAATTCGTAGCCGAGCAATTGCCACAGTGATTGCCGGCGTGACAGTCCCTATTGAAAGGTTGTAGTGATTGACCTGAGGCTTGTAACAATAGCTCGTTTGATGTCCAGCGTATAGTCACTCCTGTGGCGTTGTTATATACTGCCAGATAGCCAAGAACTGAGTTTGAATCACCCAACTAAGGAAAATATAATAAGCAGAATGCACTCGTACATCAGTAAGATTAGAACACTGAAAATTGTTACGTGGTGAGTGGTTTACTTGTGCCATGCACATGAGTTTTTTAGTCAACAGTAACACGTTTCTGAGTGTAAAACTTACAAGTTGCACTTAAGTCTACAATTTCGTAAAAATAATGGATATACTAACAATGGGAAAGACAACACTTTTAGATATTCACTTTCAAAATAAAGTTCAGTCATGACCAGACTTATTTTCGCATGAACCTATCAGATGGTAGAAATGAGATTTCAGGTACAAGTAAACACAGAATGTACTCATCCAGGATGGTACAAGTTCACATCCTTGAGATAGGTATGTGCTCTCTTTTGTGCTCCTGTTGCATCGTAATCCACCTCAGAGATATTTCAAGGTAACTCCCTAACAGCTTCGTGTTAACTGTTCATGACTTTGCCTTGTCTTCAACAGCCCTCAGGATTCAGTCAGGTTGAATCAGGTCTCTCTTTGTTGCCGCACTTGTAGTTAGATTCACAAAACTGCCAATCGATATGACGGGAGGCTGGGCCGACAACGTAAAACGCGTTGAAGGGACGCAATAAGTCGATTTGTTACCGATGTCACCTACATATCTGTTTGTGTAATTCCTGGCTCTGAGAGTTTTCAGTATGTGCATGTTTTCTCGCGTTTCTGATGTGCCATTTTAATACCTTCCTTCTTAACTAACGATCAGCTTTGGTAAAGAAAAATTGTGATATTGATCTGTGATAGCCTATTAATGAAAAACTTCCCACGCCTCCCGGTCAAAATAATCTACCGACTGACTGTCCAGTTTTTGATCTTTTTAACACCACTATCACTTCAACCAGAATTAGCCACAGTGACAACGATAGTGATAGCAGTTTTAATCATAGCCACTAACAAGAACACTTGTGGGTTACTGTAGGTGTGTTGTCGATCATTCTGTTCCGCAAACACGCTGCGTAATCCGGTGTGAAATCCGGACCCTTCGCGGTTATCAGACTTGGAGATATGACCCGGGACAAAAGAATACACACCGGTGTTAACAGGCACAACCAACAGGTAGGTTATTCAAACATTCAACATGACCCAGGAAGCAAAATCTTAAAGTTCGACTAAGTCAATAAGTTCTTATGACAACCTCTGATTGTGTTTTTCGTGTACAGTGTTTTACGGCAGTCGACGGCAATAATAATTTTCTACCAGGCATACAATTTTTAATTGGCCAATTCAAGTGCTTAACCTGAAAATGACAGAGGAGGCTGAGTCTACTTGAACTCCGGTTTGCATGCCTCCAGGGTCTTTGTAAAATCTGCAAGTTTCCTCACCGTCATAAATTGATAAATAGTACATTGGGCATTGTCGTATAGTTACCGGATTCGTAATATGAAACAGAAAGAATGTTGATCATAAATTGGTAGTAGTGTATAAGCTAAAGTATTCTCTGTCCACTGAAACAGTTGGAAACTCAAATATTTGCATACAACTTAATCGAACATTCCGATGTGAGTAGAGCCATTGTCAGATGGAAGATATCCAGAACGACGTTCTGATCTTTTCATTATCGAAATAGGACCAGTCAAACTGAAGACCAGTAGCTAAGGATCTATCAGTTATGTAAGTCAAATTCATCCATTTAGTCATAGCAACATTCACTTACGAAAAAATACATTATTCTCAAACGGAACCATAGCCCAATCTCAGGGTACAAACGTAAGTATGCTCTTCCTGAAAAATAGCGTCTATCTGCCTCGTGACAATATACGATTGAGGTCTTGCGCTCACGAACAACGAACTGAATCGTATCCCCCATATATATTTCTGTTATGGCCGAACAAAAAGTCTTTCGTATCATCCGGGATGCATTAACAAAAAAGCGTACGTAATAATTTCCGTTTGCAAGTTTACTGATCACGTCGCTAATCCAAACAAACAACAAGAACTCATTTGTTGATCATCCAAAGCCAAAAGACAACGGAATGCGGACTCATACGATAGTCTGAACGGTAAACAGAGTAAATAGGATTTAGCTAGGGAGTGATTTGCCGTAGCCGTCCCGGTCTTGATAGCCACAGTTTCATTCAGATTGTTAGCTTGTAAGTCACACAACCAGTTTCGCCTCGTTCACAAAAGATACGCACACAAATTTTGGTCCAAAGAACGACAAATTCACTCGTAACAGAAAATTTCGAATATATAGTCTTCAGTTAACAAATTCAAATAGGGACAAAACCGATCGTTGAGTGTCAACCTCAGATTAGGCTACATCATAGAGAAACGTTAAAGCCAATTGTGACAAACAATTGTCGGAAAAATGCGAATGTTTTTAGCAGACAGCTTGGGATATCAGACTTGGAAGACTTTAATGGCCTCCAAAAGAGCCACGAGCACTCAGTTAATGTGATGCGTGGAAGATTGGTAGTGCCAAGTTTCAACTCTTAGGATGGATAGCAGGCAGAACAAATATTAATTTTCAGCCGATCCATATGGTTGAATGTATCAGATATAATGAACACAATGTCGGGGTTCAAAAAGGAAACAAGTGTAACAATCCTATCAGTTCAATTGTTCAGTAATTCATATTACATATAACATGCTGTTCGGGTGAGTCAGTGGTAGGTTGTTATATTTCCTTCTCATTAAGTGTATGGTTAAACATGGCTACTTTATTTCACTTACCGCTCAAATTTGTCTTTGCACATAAGAGAACACTGCCAAACCTAACTATTGAAATGATCAAGTTTGACCCACACGTTTGAGAACAACAAGAATACGGGGTTGCATTGTAGACACATCTGTTCACACTATCCAGTTTAGTGATAAATCTATCGCTACCACATATTACGGTCTATATCTGCTATGTTGCAAAAGAAACACAAACAGATAACCACGGTTTTCAGATGTTGGTTTTATCAGTTATACTGCGACCATAAAACAGACTTCGTATGGTTGTTCTCCGTACCTATGCAGGCTTCCAAATTCAATTGCGCCATGTGCCCAATAATGTTTCCTACCTGAAATCTATGCATTTTATCAGGTTGTCACATTTAACCACTGCAAGTAAACCTCCTCAGTCAATGTCAGTAGTCGATAGGAAAACAGTTCAAAGATGACGACATCAAACGGTGAGTTTTGTGTAAGCCTACCTGTAACATAAGTTCCTTCATTATACCGAATCCTTATTGACATTGGTAAATCTCAGCGATCCCCACCCAATAAATTGGCTGACAGCCATTCTACCCAGTCGGGTTTCATCAGTTGAGTCTCATCGAGTCCGTAGCCCGTAAAAATGCGCCAGAATTGTGATCCATACACTAATTTTGAAGAATACGAGATCGTAACCAGTGAGACTGCAGGACGGCGTGTGAGTTTATTCGTTAAGCAGCCCTTTCCTTAAGGAGTGGCTGATTACGATCCACGAAACACAACAGCTACGAAAATCAAACATTTTGATTCCTAAAGCAATGAGTCCAAATCGTTCACTGGTTGACTGAGCATCGAGTTTAAGATAAGCTTTACCATAATAAGGCGCGAAGCGAAAATCAAGAACAAGTGAGCTTAAGGTTGCCCAGTCTGTCTGGTACTCCCAGCCGATGAACAGCTACAAGGCTTCTAACATTAATACATTCGAAGGCCATGTGAATTCAGCGAACCTCACCAGCCGTATTCACGTACGTAGTCAACTATAATCGTTGCATTTCTGTTAGCTGCTTTGCTTGTACACAGTCATCTACAGAAGAAAAAATACCGTCAGAAGACAGTACGGGAAATATCAAGGGTATAAATGTCTATGTTTGGTAGGTAAAGTGACACTTGTCGATCCACAGTCCAGGCTGTACACTAACCCTAAAAATGCACACTCATTACATCAATAAACTTAACAACTGACAAACAGTTTTAAGCGGCCACATGAGAAGTAAGGGCAAAAGCTCAAGAAAGCAGTCTTCAGGTAATTGGTTTAATTTCCAATATGTTTCACGATTACCAAGATTACCATTTTCCAGTTTGGTGGAGTGCAGTGATGAGGAATGATAATAACAAATAACGTCTGCCTTTAAGCATGCAGAAAACTGTTTCACTATGGCGTGTTATCGTTGGCTGCATAGTTATCCATAATCAATAGTACTAAAAGAACGAAGTAGTATGAGTCAAAAAACGAGGATTATTCAAGCGTTGTTTATTCAGAAAATCAACATACGGGATATACGCTCCAACACCATGACAGACAAACGTTCATTTGAAAATAACATTGATCCAAGGACGTCACGGTTGCTACGATTGCCAATGTCCAGTTTACTTACGGAAAACATACAATTTCACTTTAGTGTTCTCCAGTGTTTTTCTTGCGTTTTCCCTCCGCTGCTTCGATATCCAAATACATGCCTCATTACTGCATGATAGTGTGAGCAGCATGATGCGATCGCTTGTCCTCACCACAGTAAGCCATATGTGAAGAGCTTGATTATTTCGAAATCCAGTGGCATACATATGTCAGGATATTCGATGCAGTTAGAAACAAGTTTGAAATTTGGTATCTTTCATCCTTAAAGCCCTATACAAATGCACATATATTCAGTTGTCAGCTTTAAGCAAGTGATATAAAAAGTGATTTTGATTCCACTTTCTAGTTGGGTTTTCCATGTTTCGTATTTTATCTGTGTATGTCATTTAGGGAGTTCATTTTCCAGTTCCTGTTTTCAAGTTGAACATCACCCACGATTGAACGCAGCTGTCGCATTCTCATAGACATTGCAATAGGCCCCTTTCGGACACATTAACATTTGCACGAATACCATAGTTGTCACCTGCCTGCCAGATAACATTTCACAGCAAGCCAAATTGATATATAAAACATGCAAATTTTCTTTGGTCTAGATGGACAAAGCAAGTCACTCTTTCAGTACACATGAACAGTGACATTTAGGGCCAAAATCCAAAACGGACTATTTGATTGTTTCAATTTGAACATCACACATTTGATCACAGATTTTGCATTTAGGTGGACTTTTCAGACAAGTATGAGGTCGGTAGCTCAATGGTCAACATGGTTGCTTTAAGAATGTGTGACCGAAGTTCTAATCCCGGTCGTAGCAAGAATGAGCACTACTGATTGGTTCTAACAACACTAAAACTTACGTTTTGTGTTTCTTTTTGAAATAGGTTGACTGGAAAGTATATTTGCGCGCGAATACTGCAATCAAGTATGAGTGATATCTAACGTGAAATTAACCGAATCCTCGATTAATCATTAGTTGTCTACATAATTGCGTTCAAAACATAAATCCTATAAGCCCACTGGTGTTGACTTCGCCCTAGTTTAAATATATCACCTAGTGGCAAAGTCGAAATGTATGTTGAAATGATGACCCCCTTTCGAACTAATTATCGCATTCACCTTGTTCAAGGAGATACTCATGGCATCGTTGGTCTCGCGGATGAGAGTTCGTGAAACTAAGTTTGTTTTTTCAGATTCCTTTGTTTATGTCATGAGTTCAAACAAGTAAGACACCCATTCAGAACGGACATTGAAACACATTAATATCTTTTCAAACTCATATCATCTAACTGTGATGACCAAGTTTGGTGGAGCCTGAAATTAAAACACTGTCAATCTCAAACTTGGACGAGCCGGTTATAAGTACATTAAGAAAGTTTGAAATTTACACACGGTATACCTATAACCGAAATGAATGTTCAGTCTTTTACTTGAACCTGTTACTTACGCCAACATTATTTTTTGCAAACAACAGCGTATGTCTTCTGGGCTGGTAAAGGCTGTCCACTTCTCCGCAACTGTTTGGAGAGACTGAACACGTTGAGGATTGTGACGGAGACTGAACTGTGGGTCGTAACGGACTGTTTGTTTGGGCCAGCCGTATTTCTTTCGGCCATAAATCATCGCCAGTTTTGCGTAGCTGTGGATTGTTTTTAAAGAAATATGAAATAAACCAAATTCAGGGGATGCTATAGAAAATATTGGCAAACCTGTAATTTTGTGAGGAAAGTAAAGTGCAGGCTATTTATGCTTTGAAAAACGTCAAAACTATCATGTAGGATGTATCCTTAAGCATAATTTTGTTTGTTCTTTGCAATTACGTACGTGAGATAAAATTCGGACAAATAAACATATGAGTGCCCTCATGTAAACGTTCAAAGTGTACAGTCATCGGTCCGTTCCGGAGATCGATCAGCTACATAAGTGAGTGATCATACTTTGTGATTATCTATGCACAGCACGGTTAGTTGGACGGCAAACACAATAGAAAAAGCAGTATTCTGCTATTCCCAATTGAAAAGTTATGCTCTGTCTCCTTCGATTTTTCAGCCGAGTGATGCTTAAGCTGTTCGCACAAGCCTTCAGTCAATTTGTGTTTGAGTTCTCTACGGTCGATATAGTATTCAGGCTTAGATGAAACCAAACTGCGCTTGTTTGCCAAGCCTACCGGCGGGCCTAAAATGTCGTCCTGCGGTAACTGCATATCTCTTCCGGAACATATGTCGTTCATACACTCTCACTGCTGCTACGATTTGTTCTCAGTGTCCACGAAGCCCATTCAACTGACTGAAACTGGACAATCCGTTCGTCAGTGTCTCCTGACCGCAGATCACTACCCATTTTCGCTCAAACACCAGCCAATCTTATTGGATTTACCGCTGAGCAAAGGTCGATACAAAACGAAGACACACAGCGGGGCGATCTGATTTCAAATATTGCCTCAAAATGCACAACAACGTTCGACAGAATAGTGCCACCTGTAACTAACTGCTATATGAATGATTTTGTCTATGGTTATGATGCGCGGGTTAGTAACCAATAGACACAATGCTTCTTATCATGTTTGAATCTCGTAGTCGAAATATAGGAATCAGGAAATGGGTATAGTTACCACGGACTTTTAATGTTGTGAGAACGTTATGTTGGGACACCTTTCATACCACCCTGTTGCTTTTAGTCCCTAGAAAGAAGACCGAGTTGATAATCAAAATTTTCGTGTAGTATGCTGATGTGTGTTTGATCTACTTTAGAGGGTCGACGAAGGGGTCATAAAATACATTGTTGGAGGCATCCGAACTGTTATCTGTTGGAGTGTACACCGATAGATTGAACCTACAAAGATTCGCCGATTTGCACCAGCAGGATTTACTGGTTTATTCTGTCAGACGACATAGGCGACTGATCAATGAAATTCATCGTAGTAATAATTGCTGCATTTTGGGACTTGGTACGATTCTCACCGTAGTTAGGCTACAAAATTTAGCTTCAGAGTTACCGGAGATTATGAGGAGGAATCTTTTGGATTGACAATTATTTAAAGGTGCACTCAAGTGATTAAAGGGGGTAGAATGATGAAGTTGCGTATCTGAGGACCAGTGCACACCACGTTCCGTGTATGGAATGATATTCATAAGAGCACATTCCTGGACTAGTGGTCGGAGAGTGTGGAATAGTGGAACCATAACAAATGAGGTATACACGTTACATAATGGAATTGTGATACTTCAGAATATAGAGTGCGTACTATGAAACGAGTTAATCACGAATAATCCATGTCACACTTCAACAGAGTGAAACAGAGAGCAAACTAATTTTTAAAAATTACACATTATATTGCCGAAATAAATATTTAGTCGGGTGAAATGTTGACTAGCTAAGTGAGTGGTATTCAACACTCGTCTCGGTCGATACTAGAACTAAGCAACAATAACAGTAACAACTTGCCTTCGTCACTGTGAGTGAGCAGATATTTATCCAGTCTACGTACATGAGGGCAGCAAATTTTGTGTGTGCGCCGAGTCAGCAAAGGGAAACCTAATCAAGCTATGTCAGTCTCATGGGACTGACAGCAAGTAACCAGAGGTTGCCGTTCATCACCCATTTTAAGAATCCCATACCAATTAAGCAGCCTCAAGCTGAAGCATAGAAAACGATCCAGTCCTTGCTTTGTTCCTGGATTGTCTGTTTCAGAGATGGGTTTAAGCAAGTCTGTGTAGGAAGATTAGTAAAATTCAACGACGCCATCATCAGACATAGACGCAGTAGTATTGAAATGCACAAAATCAGTCCAGACCATACAATGGGACAGAAGTATCTGGTCATCTACATTGTGGATCATTTGAAGTGCAGCAAAATACTCTATGCGGTAACTGCTTCGGAATAACTTTGAATTAACTACCCACACATTCACTGAGTTAACGCATGATTTGGCTTTACTGTATGGTAATTCATCCAGATTATCTGATGTACATGCGTCGGCATCGTCCCTGGAACAGATATTTTTGAGACGTTAAGGAGTACACGGGTCAGCGCGATGTATCAGACAACACTGTTTTATTTTCATAAGTGCATTAAGCCACTTGAAAACAAAACTGTCCACAAAAGAGTCACCTACTTGGATTACCACAACGGTAATCAGAGTTCATTAACCGGTACAGTGTAACTAAATATCTGTTTACTTGGTCTACAAAGAGAGATGCGTTGCATATTATACAGAATACTTCTGTAAGTTGTAGTAACGACTTGTTGCTTATTTTATAAATTATCCAAGGTATTTTCGTACGGTTCACTAGTGGATCTGCATCCACCACTGCATAAAAGAAGGAGCCAGTATCCGTTTCATTGGTGATTACGTAGACATTGTGACATCGCAGCCACACACTCGTTAATAAGTGGTTGAAATCGCCAAATCAACTTACTCCGCTGTCAGTCCTTTGTCTTGTAATTTTCTTTTATTTCACACAAGTCTCAGTAACTGTTGGGGTGGTGCATTAACTACCAAACCTGGATTATTTGCCAACCACGCGGGGTTGCGGTTTAAACTATGTTAACAGATAAACTTGTCGACAAAATCGAGGATATATAAAGCAGACGAATAAGTTGTGTACATGTTGACATTATTGGAAATCCTCGTCAGGAGTGACTGATGGTTCGATGAGTGAGAGGACGCTTCTGTGACTCCGGACGTTAACTGACGGTTAATCGTAATTTAATGCTTGATAAGTTATAAGCGCTACTGAAGGAGCACAAGTAAGATTATGGTTAATGGCATGGCAGTACTTCTGATAAGTCAGCTATTTCACATAGAAGATATCATAAAGCAGCAGGAAATATGTGAAGAGATTTTAGTTTCTTTGTATGTATAAGGTGGCTACGGGCTAGAATATAAACCAACCTCCTTATCATAAACGTAAAACTTACACTGAGAAAGACATTCTCAACTCACCAAAAAGTCTAATCTTCGATTGTGCGTTTCTCTTGGGGTACACACTCGAGCGGAAGTGGAACGGGAAATAAAACGGTGTCGTTCCACCAGTTCGTCTGCATGCAGTGCAGACCACGATGAATCTTCGACGGTTGGACACACGTAGCTAATGGCACATGGGCCAGCTTGAAGGAATGAAGAAAACCGCATTACGTTTGGTAAACCTGATTGAATAAAGACAACTAAATCAGAATAACCATCGAAACCAGTATCACAGTGAACTAACCTAAAAACCTACGTATATGTGCAAAGGCTGAACATACTGTTAACTGGGAAAAGTAGTAAATGTTTAAGGGGTTGTACAGTGGCTTGTTCAGTTTAGCTTCACTGTCAAATCCACTTTGTGCGAGATGTGTGGGATATAAATAACACGCTACCACTCAAAAAGTAAGACCGAGTAGAGAAAGGATATGACTTACATTGAGGCTATTCGTTCTCAAATTTCGTTTCCTCGATGATGTTTGACAGGATTATCCGTACAGTAACCCTGATAAATTAACTGGATAGCCCTTTCCTGTAAAGTTCGCTTAGATGTTGTAGATAAGTTGATGCTAGATTATATTTCAAGCAACACTTCGTGAACAACAGGCAAACGTTGATTTTCACACTTGAAATTTATATCATGTCTTCAATGGTACTGTTGCAAGAATTAATCTTCTTTCCAATTTGAACCGCCTCGTTCTGTCTGACTGTTGATTAGTGCGAATGTAGGTTTAATATTTACTGTCGAGCGTCGCAAACTTACGCGTAATTCTGTTCCCTGATAGACAGTTTATTTGATCAAATTTACGCCATTCGAAGGTTTATGTACTTGTTGCTTAATTGGCCAGACCGTAAAGTAGAACAGATCATAAGGACTGAGAAATCTAAAGAATTCCGGATATAAAAACTCAATCACTAAAATGAAAGATTTCCAGTGTACTGACTATACCTAGTTGACTGGTGATTGATGTTCTGTCACTGTGTACAGGTTAGTGATTTGAACAAAAATAAACAAACAACCACGCATTCTGTGATGGAACACTAGACAAATATTGTTTAGGTCTCAACGGCAAATGCTCAAAATTTGTCAGTCAGTGACAACTGACAATAGGTTGTGGTTATACATACTGTTTGCCATCAAAAAATCGAGCGTCAAACTATCACAAGAAATTAACTTCGTAAACAGCCGCTTTAAAAAATTCACACCAACTGTTTACAGTTGCATAAGATAAGCAGGAAACTCCAAGAAGGTCATGTAATCCAGTTAAAATAACAGATGATGGGGTAGGTTAAAATTTCACGTAGGAGGGGCTGGTGATAATAGATAAGCGAAATATTTACATACTAAGGGTCGTCCCTTGCACTTTCCTGGATAATTAGTGATTTCGAAGTGATTTTCAAAGACGGGCGAAAGAAGTACGCACACAGTTACGGCTTGGTCCCAACACAACAGGTAGCAGTAGCGTTGAGATAAATAGGGCGGATGTGAAAGTAGCATAACATGATGGTTCTCGTTGACAAGTCTCTTGTCTAAATTGTGTCAGCGTATGCCATCTACGCACTCTTGTGATTGATATGCACACACCAGCGCGAGAATGGATTTTAGGTCCGGATTACACCACTCAAATTGATCACTGCAGTATTCGGGCTATCGCTAAAACACAGTTGTTTAACTCGACACAGCCTGCTAGTTTTGGAGAGTAGCAACCAAATGTACTTCGGCCAGTTTCGAACCAACTGGCCACATAAAACTGTAAATCATTCAACACTGGCCGTATACCACCTGATAAGCGACTAGACGGAATGATGAGGGTCACAACCTTCCAAAAAGCACGTGCGAACCTGACGCAGGCTTCGCACTGTCACAGGTTAGTAAATTCTACCGCGCACATCTGAAGTACACTTCACACGAACGATGGCAGTCTGTACGCTGAGACATGTTCCAGCTACCACGTACACATTAGTCAGAAATTCGAAGCCTGCTGCAGCCTTATTTTCTCGTGTGACTGAAAGTTTTGTAATTTGAGGACTACGTTTTGGGAGGAAAACGTGGTAGGACACTCAGGCGCTTGGCATCGCATACACTTCTAAACGAACTTAAGATTTATTTTCGTCAAATGCCGCAATATATCACCATGTTAACTGTAATTCATATCCTAGAGGTTAACTTTCTGACTCTTACACTACCGGTGTCCTTAAATTTCTTAACTTACTTTCCTAAACCTGCCTATGAAGCAGTAGTACAATCTTCACATTTCTCATGGAGCATGTTAACTACTTTCGGCAAATTGTTGTTGCTTTCGGGAAAATATGTACGTTGTGTCATGACTGGCTACAAGCCGCATTTCGCACAGCTACAGACTGAGGATAAAACCGCCTGCATTTAGAAAAGCATTTGTGTTATTGCCAAAAATCCCAACATTCAATGTCGTATGAAACCTTCTGTCCCTCAGAAGAAACTTGCCGAGGAATGTGCTGCAAATCTAAGGGTGTATGCAGCACCACGGTGACCGAAGAAAGTCGTTAATTTAGCGAATGGATTAGCTTCTGATGGGGCTCTGAATTTCGTATAGGTTCACCGGGATCATGGTTCGTAAATTTTTAAAACATTCCCATCCAGGGTTATTCCTGGACAAGATCTTCTTGTAACATAAATCAGCAATGTTTATTCCAATCTTAGGAAAGTTACTATCAAGTTCCCAACAACATCGACGACTTTTCTCTATCAGCAGCTGCCGTAAGTTATACAGTTAACATCGCTAGAAAATGCTCCTATTCAATGAGGGCACAAATTTAAGAAAAAGGCCACGAGACATGAAAAATTATGGCTACTTTCCACAAAACATTTTTTTGATACCATCAAATGACTGCATTGCACGGAACCATATAAGCAGTTACATTTAACCAAGGCCTTTGAACTGGGCTTCACTTTGACCAGATACCCTTGGACACCTTCTACGCGCCCAGCCGGAAGCTGTCTACCTAATAAAATGGAATATTTTGACGTGTCCGAATGACATCTTTTCAACTTTAGTAGCACTATTGACTGCGGATGCCGTAACCTTGATTTCAGATGCCCTTGAAAGATAACAGCCACAACTGATAAGACAAGTGATACTGGAACGTACAACATTGTGTTGTGAAACGTAGCCGCGATATGAGTACGGAAAGAGTTGTGTTCAGCCGTCTCCTTTAAGAGAACTCTCGATGTTGATCCTCAGACAGGTCGTTGATATTCCCCCCTACTACTTAGTATCTGTTCTTCATTTTACCGTACCAGTTCAATTCGTCTTGTTTGGATTTGTATGCAGATCTGTTTTTAATGGTTTCGTGGTCAACGACTCACTGATAGTAGCTTTGGTGGCTTAAATGACGGCTGACACTGTCAAACCACAGTAGTATAGAAAACAGATATGATACGAATTGGTAAATAAGTATCCCGCTATGCCTTTTTAGGAGAGTAACTTATGCGTACTGACGTTCACATCTTATGGAGCCAGCGATATCTGCCTTACTCTGGTGCACTGGAACCATAGCAACGTTACTTGGTCATGTTGTCCACAAACACCTTAAAACTAGGCGACGCCTGGTAACTTTCAGAGATGTTCACATGGGAGACAGACTTTATAGGACAACCATTCTATTCACATGCCATAGCTCATTAATGATACGTTAACTCCAGAATGAAGTATACGGTCATCTGAGAATATCTACTTTATTTTCGTTCTCAAGTATAATCGCTTTTGAGACACTACCACACGAGTAACACGCTCATTTTAATGTTCCATTATATTTGCCCTTAATGTGCCTTGCTAATACCAACTTTTCATCCGAAACTGTGCCACGACGTCTGCAGGAATTTGTGCTCTCTCATCCGGATTACATCTACTGTTACAGATGACGTTCGACGATGTAATCCACAAATTTGCAAACTTATAGCAACGAGAAGATCGACCAACAAACTTACACACCTGGGTCTAACGACGATTATATTGGCACTTAAAATATACAAGACACATGAGTTTAGAGAAAATAAGTTGTACATGTTCTCTCGATTTGCTCGGTCAATAGTTTTTAACGTGCGTATGTCGTTCATTTTTATTTATTGATTCAACCCACTTTTTTGACCTAATTTCAGATCGTAACGAGCAAACTAAGCGAGTTGGTACGTGAATTATTGGTATGGTTTGTATAGAAATCAATGATTGCTTATTTGACCCGGAGCATCCGTTAGAAATATGGGCCAGCAATAAGAAGACCAACCACACCGTTTCGTCGTTTTAACTTGGCTGTCCCACAATTGTCCAATGATCATTTACCTATCGAACGATTCGAATTAGTAGAACGTTTAACCGTTAGCTAGCAGAAGCATGTGTACCTAGTTAAATGAATCACTAAACAATGCTTGAGCAATAGATAGATACATCTCAGTACAGCTATGCTAATTAACAGAAGTGATAAGAGGTAGGCAGCTGGGGAACAAGTTGCATGTTCTGGCAATGATCATAGCTAGTTAAGTGTAAAATCGTGTTTGCTGATCTTATTGCTCAGCTGCTGTTTTGGGGGTAAAAACGGACCTTGACTAGAGTAGAACTACAGCAGTTCATTCTCACATTAACATAGATATCCCAAACACTTACTGACAATTCGATCGCCTACCATTCCCTGCAAGTATTGATCAGTTTGACAAATAACTGTGGATGAAATGTCTACATTTCACGACAGCGTTATAAAAACGCACAATGCGGTTATCAATATTCACAACTATGCAAGTACTGGCCTCAAATTTAATAACTGCCATCTTAACTTCTAAGGCGTGAGCCGCTGATGACGGAGTGTGTCACGGTGCTTCTTCAGTGAAAAAACAAAACATCAAATCGTATGGTAGCAGTGAAGATGACGGAATGAAAACCACACTGGCTGACTGATTCTGTAAGACTATTGTGTATTGACCAGTGATCGCGTGGTTGCAACCATGTTTTCTTGCTTGTCTGTTCTGTACGCACGATTCTGTGTACATCTGGTACAGGATGCCTGGTGCGAACTCAGTGCCACTTTTTTTAATCGTGGAACTAATTGTTCGCAGCGAACGTTTGCCATTATCCTAACGACTTACTTATTACTCTGCTCTTCAAGGTCGTTTAACCTCTACTTTTTCGAGCATTTTTAACGCATTCGAACATTCTACGCGGTTTCTGCTCAGCGTACTTTTGAGTGCCGCCAAGTGGGCTGGGGCACACCTCGCGTTTCCTTCCTTCGTTATGTTGGTCCCAGATTGAGCTAGAGCTAAATATTTATCATATTTCCAAACGTTGCCGGAGATATACTGCCTGTTTTCAAACCGCAACACGTTTTTTAGTTCGATGCCTGTTGGGACTAAATTTTGACTGCCCTTCAGCAAAAGCGTTTCAAGCTGTTAGTGGATTAGGGCTGAGTTCATACTCACTTGTCCACTAGATTATTCTACAAAAGTAAATTCGGAGACTGACGAAATGTGAGCAACCAAATATGTTGCTACCGTATTTATCGAAAACGTGTCAAGAAATTGGGGAAAAGGTTTACACATAATGCAGAAATAAAAACAATCATTTGGTTTACCACGGTTTAGTTTGATTAACAAATGTCTGTCAAAGGGATGAAAATAAGTTCACTTGATAGACTAAAATTTTGACAGCACTGTGCCAAAGTCGTTCTGAGAATATTTTTATTTTGACTTACCGATTAGAGACAGTAAAGTGGTGGAATCGACTTCGTTACCAATGATTGCCTCAGGTTGATACCAAAACCTACGATGAATTGAAAAAATTAACAAATACAGTTGCTCTTCAGCCGGTGTTGATCATGTGCTAGATTCACTCGGATGTAATTACGGGGGACATTCATTCTGAACAAATATCACTCACTTGCGTTATTAATTCATTTCCAACGCTTGTTGCACAAGAGCCTTCTCCCTATTTCCAGATGTATTCGAACCTAAGCCGGACGTTCAGTAATGGCCACATCTGATTAGTGATTACAAAAATAACATGATTGGATTTTCCGTTTAACTAGTAGCAGTCAAGTTATGAGGACTCGATGAAGACTCTTTCTGACGAACGTAAATAAATGTAACACCAGATTCAAACTTCAAGTCAGAAAATGCACTCCGCTTTGAACTAAGCTGCCTTTGGAATGCTATTCTAATGAGATACCGTAGCCATTGAGATGAAAACAGTGGAAGTTAGACTGATTGAAAGTTAACTAAAAGACCATAACCAATTACCAAACCTATCACACGAGAACTAAATATCTGACGACGTTCCTTCACTGATGGCTAAAAACGAAATGCCATCCCGTAAACTTTTAGCCATTCTCTTTCGAAGCGAAGCACTATACTTCAGTTCCGTCTTTGTTAAAACTCAACACAAGCGATGTGAACACTGACTACCATTTCATGAAGCAGCCGCTCAACAAAGTCTCTTGTTCCTACGCTTTCAACCTGCAGAGAAGTCCTAGACGTGGGGTTATCTACTGAAGTTAACAGGGTGGTCATTTTGTGTCCTCTCGAGCCGCTCGGTAATCTGCACATTGCTCACAAGTACCCGATTCATATTTACACACGCTAATTCGGCCGTGCCTAATCTGAGGTTAACGAAACAGTGGTCAACACTGTTGTCCCACCAAGAGCGAACCTCGCGTGCTGGGCTTCTTTCCGAAAGGCTGGCTGGCTGAGACGTTTATGAGAATGCGAAAAATGCAATCAATTTTGAGTAAAGTTTAGCTTGTATCACTAAAATTGGTTGCTACTTATCAGTAAACAAAGACGTATAACAGCCGTTTTTAGCCATTCTTACCAGGCTTCCACAGTTACAGGAAACGTGGGCTGTCCATATGTGGATTAATGAGGCAACTCACTTACAGGGTGGGGCATAGCACAGTTCACCGGAAGGTGGTGGTGATTATGATGCGTGTGGAATAGTGGCACATGGTCCAACCACAGCTGACAGCGTCAAATTTTCCATGCTCGGCTGGGTTTCAAGCGGTTTTGGGATGGATGGCCAACGTGCCATTACCAAGTCGAAAATTTTGGTGTCCAAGCGTGACCATTTAGACAGAAAATTTCAGTTTGAGGGCCTAGGTGGACTCAGTCAATCGTACACTATCATTCTACTCTTGTGAATGCATAACTACCTAAATAGCAATATACCGAACTGCAGACTACTGAAACTGAACTTGCTGGAAGGCATGAAAAAGTTACAAACCGACCGGAGTATTTAATCATGAAACCGGACAAAGGAGCGGGTGATAGTCTTGCATGATTCCATCAGACCATTCGAATATTCAGAAAATGGAAAAAGATAAGTTTAAAACAACGACGATAGAGAAAAGCTCGTGCAAATCACCCCGGTAATTGAAACATTCAGATATTACCAATGAGCGAATATTCTAATGTATTTGACCTCGGGAAAAGGTCCGTCCATGTTTGTATCATATCCCCAAACCCGATAAAGAAAGAGTGTAGTTGAGACCGCTCCCAGATATGTACAATTCACTATATCATGCATTATATTAGTGGTTAATCAATATATCGGAGCCAGTCAAATCACGGCTGACTTCCTTGTGTCTAAAGGAAATCGTTGACTTTGCAGACTCAGTCAATTCAGCGAATATCCGGAACGACGACATATTGTCCTTGAATGTGACCTCTGTACCCATTATTGGACCATTGGAAAAAAACTAGATTATCTCTGCATCCATATCGAGAACGACTCAGTTGAAAGTAATTAAGTGCTTCGCAAGGGTATCAACGAGTACACTACTAGGCCCTTTACTAACAAAAATATTTGCTCAATAAGCGTCATGTGGACGACATTGTCGTCATATTTCAAACATGGTAACTCTTAGGTCAGATTAGCTGATTTCACCAAAACACATCGTGACAGGCTCTCATTGTTGGATTTCGCGTTGGTTCATCCATTGGATGTATCAATTTGAAGGCCAATAAATTGAAGACAAATACGTACGTGTGAATACACAAATTTTCGTAGTTTCGTCCCACTGAAGCACGAAGAAACTTGGTGCATTTTCTGATAAAGTATATACGAGAAACGCTAAGTAAAAATGGATTGGATGGATGAGATCAATGGATAAAAATTTGTGCGCTGGTGTGAAAAATGAACTCGTTCAGACAGTGAAGAAAAGTGTAACCCAAGAGCGACCAACAAAGCTTTGTTTGCTCAAACTGTTGAAATCGAAAGTCGATTAACATAATCGAATACTTTCTATTGATCAACAAGTACTGCGCAACCTGTACGAAACATTCGTCCTAATTCAGCTGTTTAGTCCCTCACCATACAGCCAAGCTAAAAGGAAGTTGGCTGAAAAAGAATATCTGAGTAGGACACACATATACTGGTGATGCTTACTTCATGACACGATGACATTTCTAGCTAACCATATTACACACTGATCCTAAATAAATGGTCTTTCATTGAACTTCAGCATTTGGGGCCCTTGCGATTCACAGAGTCGGTGGCTTGAAACTTTAGGTGAAATAGTGGCTAACCGAGCTCAGTGGCGTGAATGTTGTCGTTGTTTGTCCGAGTTGTCTGTGGAGTGAGTGCACTCAATGATGCATGGCAGTGAAAGCCTTATAGAAGCTGTCTTGCTGATGACGCCTTAGTTTCACTTACAGCTCGGTTGTTTGTTTGCAAGGTGTAGGCGCCTCTGATGTTGAATGTTTGAATACAGACGTAGCTAATTTTAGTAGTTAGGTCCCCTCTCCTTTCGATTTTTTCTTCTTCTTCTCTCTTCTTATACAGGGTTTGCTTCTTCTTCTTTGTGGTTGTGCGGCAGTTAAGCATAAGTGTGAACCACTGATGTTTTGCTGTTAATGTTGATGATGGTGATGATGATGATGATGAAAAGTGATATAACTTATTTCTCTGCTTTTTCAGCAGTCATTTCGGCCTTAATGTGTGCAGTAAACAATCATTTCAGCTGATGGCTTTTGACGCAAGAAAGCGATGGTAAATGAAAAAGGGTGACGAACAGTTATGGGCATGTTGGCGCTTGAAAATATAATACTGACGCTGATTGTTTTGAACAGATATACTAGAAGAAAAGATAAACACGATGGTAGGTAGGTGTCAACCCCAGCGTTGAGTAAATAACGTTGTTGGCTATTTTTTACAGGGTGCATCGTAATAGAAACAATTGAGATGAGTTTAATAAGGCAGACTACGTGAAATCTGTCAGTTTGCTGTAGTAAGATCAATACCGGAGGGATTGGTGGAGAAGACAAAGACATGTTACCAAGATCTACATCTTCAATATTAGGACAGCGTGATATCCACTGCACAACGGTGATAAATGAAAACCTCGTATATTCGGTGATCCATTATCTCAGTTTCTTTGTACTAAACCTCTCAGCCTTCTAACTCACGGGACGTGCCAATGGCCATCCGTGAACTGATCTCTCAGTCAACATATGGGATCCAGCTAGGTAGACGATTAACTGTGAGGCAAGAGAGTTTTATCAGATGGTCGCTTTTAGAAAAGCTCTAGAGGGAGCTTGAAGTTCAACCGTGAATACCAGAAAGAACTGGCTCAATAGAACAAAAACACTGCATGCGAAATAAGAATTTGAATGATGAGAAGAGTGCAGCTTCTGCAGAAGCTATTTGTCATGTTCCAATGGGACACGCTTTGATAGGTGGTTTGTAATAACTGGTCTGCAGATGAATTACGGAATAAAGTTATCGCTGAACGTCAGGCTTGGGAAATCCACTTAGAGACAGTCGCTCGTTGACAGCACCGAAGGCAAATACGGCCTTGGGCTAGTTTGACTTCGGGCGTATTGAGTGTGTTGAAAAGTAAACTAAACCATCTGTTATAAACGTGAAATAGGAAAACAAATTAGAACGTTTAACTCACTTTCCTTCGCAGATAATGTTCTCTACGATTTTGTACAGCAGCTTCTCCGTTAGCGCAATGTGTATCCAAGCTGATCTGTTGACACTAATGAAAAACATCAAGGGTAGTTCATTCATATCGTTATGCAAAAATTCTACCTGGTAAGACTATGATTCACATTTAGAAGTGATCATCAGACAATAACCACAATGGATTAGTCACTTCCAGATTTGATGGACTTTCCTTTTCCAAATTTCCTATGCCAAAACCGAAAGTAAGTTTCTCAAGCCCATAGAACATCACTGTAGTTTTTGCAATGTAGCAGAGTGGAAGAAGACTAACTATTAAAAATCACATTTTGAATGCGATAAGTTGAAAAATCAATGGTAGTCAGTTTATGTATAAGTGATCCTATGATCAAATATATAGTAGTACTTTTGCTTCGATTTCCCACTTGACAGTTGACAGGAAAAAGCGTATAAACATGAAAAATTTCCGGTTGTTTTTTCAGTAAATTAAGTTTTATCTCAAACAACTTAAATGTTAGTTGAGAATATGTCATAAAATCAAAGGCTCATCAATGCGATCGTAATTAATCGGAATGGTCCAAGAAAGCTGCAGCTCTTTTTTCCGCTTGGCGTCGTGTTCCAGAGACTAATCAGTCATTTACTTACTGTGCTTGCATATCTGCCAATGGATCGAGGGTTGTGACTCGTCGAATATCAAAGCGAACTTAAATGATATCTAAGGATTCCGTCATTAACTAGTGAGCATAAACGTTTATGGCTTTAAAGCTCACCACCTACAAGGCTTGCTAACTTGTCTTATAGTTGATAGGACCGAAAACGGGACAATATCTAAAGCAGTCACTTACTTGGTTTTGTATGAAGAAGATCGTTTGAAAAGCAATGGTGATCCAATGGCATTTTTGTACAGTGAGACGTGTGAAACATTTGGCAGGTTTCCGTGGTTGAAACCCGATTTCTCATTTCGTTTAAGCAAATTTTGGAGGGTTGATACTTCCGCAGAGAACGCCGATAACTTAGGTAGTAGATCAGCAGTAGTTGAGTCTCGACTAAATGAGCGAGATATGTTAGACAAACCGTATTGCAGACATGATTCGACGTGACCTGAAGGGTCAGAAAAGGTTTACAAGGGAGAATCATGTATTCGTTACATCGGTTTGTCTGCAGTGAGTGTGTAGAACGGCGAGACTATCATTGTGAAAACTCATAATATGGTCCGGCTAGCGTGACACCAGTCATTACAGATAACCCTTCGACGATAAACTTATACTTTCTACATTTATTGATTCATGTTGCCTCCATGACTTGCACGTCTACTCTGACGTGAAGCGTTGTTGCTGAGACCATAATTTGTTAAACGCTGAATAGAGAAAGGTTACGCATTTTTAAATAACCAAAAGTGATGAAACTAGCGGTCTGTTAGCGGACCTACTCAATTTTTCCGGCCTAAAGCTTTTATGTTTCAGCCGGGCATTGCGGTTGTTAACAAGATTTTAAATTTGGTTGACAGACTAAACTTGCGCACACACCAACTAGAGTGAGCCGATTAGGCAAATTGGTAGCAATGCTGATTACTTCAACACAAGACGATAACGTTTTAACATATTTCAGATGGTTGCAGTTTTTGTCACCGACCGGTTTGAATAAGAACCTGCAAAACCTTTAGGCGTTTGTTCACGTTACTACACATTAAGAAATCTGTTGAACATTTTTCTCTCTTTGAATGTTACAGTTTCTTCAGATGTCTCTAATTTTTGATTTCCTTATCAGATCATATAGGTTTCTAACACGGAATTCCTCCCAAAAGCTAATTACAGAAGTATTCCACTCGTGGAGTATATCTACTTTCAACAGACATTCAAAATTAAAGCTGGTTGATGTGTTCTTGCTTTGTTTTTTTTTTAAGGATTTTAATATTCACACCTTTTCCTGCTAAGCATGATTTCAGATAAAGCAATAAAGGCCTAGAAAAAAGATGAAGCTCGACAATCTCTGTGCTATCGATCCGATTAATAATGATAGTAATCAATTACATATAGACTTTATTTTACGCATCTGATTGCTTAACTGAAAAGCTTATTATCCTAGGTCTGATGAAACTCTAGTGACGTCGACAATGTAAGAACCGTCTCTTTTATAGACTTCGAATAATCCTAGAAATTGTACTCGGATTGAAGCCTCCTACGCAAGTGATGAGAAGAACTCGTACTAGTTGCAGCAAGCAGTTCATATTCATGGGACAATAAGCCGAACTTATACATGTACAACAGTATTGAAGAAATCCTAGTCTCTCGTTGGCTGATCATGTTGACACATACAAAGTCACAAACTGTATGGTAATTGGTGCAATACAGAACTAAGAAATCAGCAAATAACGGAAGTCGTAGCATTAAGACTGTTTGTCCAGTCCTGATGTATTATCGTTAACTCAACGTTTGGATTGACCCCCTGTTTAATCTTCTGTTGTGTCGGGGTTTGGATAAGCGGTGAATCGAGAAGATTTTCACCACAGTTGGTTTTTACTAACGAGGTACACCGCTATGAACATAGGTGTTTCTGACTGTCGTATTTCTCAGCTTAGTTTTTAGGCAACGCACGGCTGAAATACTCTTTGTCACCGATTATGATTTATGGCAATTTCAGTCTCACTAGTTCTTTAAGTTTGATGACTTATTTTGTACCTCAGGATTTGTCACTTACGTCACTCATACATCAAATAAGTCGCATGACAATAAACAAATTGCGCCACTTACAAAAGTTCACTTCGGACACAACCTGTTGGAGACCACCATATATTCTAACTCCTGAAAGACATTACTTCTTAGACTTCTCGTAGAACGGAACATTGTTAGCAAGGTTCAGCAAACGGAATCTGGGGTGGCAGAGAACCCAATACATCAGGCGTGTAATTATACTCACCAGTTATGTCATTCTTACTGAACACTACGAATTTATTCACGTGTAAAGCAGGTCACTGTTTCCAAACTGACTGTCTTCGCTGTCGCTAGGCAAAAGCATTGTTTATGCATACGTACGTGCCGCTTTTTAAAATGTAACTGCAAACTTTAGAGTAGAATACTGTGCCCATCGCAAAATGCTTCACCATCTGTTTATATACGTCTGTGTTATAAAGTCTGGTCATGGCAAAACTTTGTTTAACATATCCTGAGGGAAACACTTTAAGTTTTCAATAGCATCGCATGTTCAGCAGTAAATAAACTTAAAACGAATGAGGTTGTCCAATCTGAATAGTGAAACAGCTAATTTTGTTATACATTCAATCGCTGAGTGAACCATAGAGAGAAGGATTGATAAATCTGTTAACAATCAGCAGAAACCAACTGCAAAGAATCTGAACCTCGGCTGGGTTCGAATAAACGACAAAAACAACATGCCGAAATGTGGCAAGTGCTGTGCCGGCCCAGCTGCACAGGCAAGCTGAGAGTCCAGATAATTCCATAATAGGATCCAGTTAACCATCTCACCCATTGTGCCATGTAGAATCCACTGAGTGATCCAGGAGGTTGTCCACCTAGGCAGGATATCACATTCAGTTTAAGCTGGAGTTCACCAACGCGATCAATCAGTATTGAAGTTGTACTACTGTTGCTGGTAGTTTTGACAGTTTGGGAGAAAACCTATTGTGAAGAACCTGGACTTCTTTAGTTTTCGAACCAGACTAAGAAATTTCGTGTGGACAGCATGCTGCATCATTTGACGGATTCCATATGACACATTGGACAGGGTGGGTAACTGAGTCTAATTGTGAAATTATATAAGCTATCAGCGCAGCATCGTAGTTCAGCTGGTGGAGCACTTGCTTTGTTGACGCACGTAATTTCTGTCATTAGTGCGAATCCAACTGGTTGGCGGATTTTCACAACTGGATATCAATGGTTAACCCGTGTGAACTTAATGTTATCACATGGGTGTTAATGCTGAGTATTTCAAAATCATCTGCATCCATTTTATCTCCCATGTAGCGGTCTGTCAAGAACAGAAAACACAGCTCTTGCACAGTAGACCTTATGAGTGGTGACCGCCATTAAACTAAGCCATAAATAGTTTAGTTGAAATGACATTTCCAGTTTAATTGTAAAGTCAACAATACCCCTATTTGTATATTAGTTGTGACTTGTGAACTGATCCTCTAAACACTACTAACCTCATTTCTAAAATATTACACCATCTTTCCCAGCACTAACCAAAAACGTGTAGTCTTTCGGACCGTACATGTTTTGTTTGTCCTTTAGTCCCAAATCCATCGATCGTAGTTTCTTGCCCATAATATTGCCTGAACAAAAGCCAAGCTCTACGCGCGTCGAACAGTTTGTTCCTGTATGCATACCTGAGAGTGGTGTGTACGACACATGAATAGGCGCACACGCGCGCCAGTGAGCTCGAACGTTTTATACGGGCGCCCACGCACAAACGTATGCTCAGTCTATGCGGTGAGTTTGGGCATTTTGTTGTAAAAACATATCGACCCAGCAGTCTTCTCCATGTTTATCAGTTGCCCTGGAAGATCAGACTCACAAATCAACTTAGGCTGGCAGCTTCAGAATATCAATCCACCCGTTTTTCCAGTAACTGACTCTCATGTGGAAAATCGTTACATACGAGAGTACGTGTTTAACCAAACAGGCGGGTAACAAAACAACGTTCCACATAAAACACTTTAATCCGAAGACAGGCACAGAAAAATGGGTGAAAGTAATGACAATCTCACGAGATCTGATCCCTTTTTAAACGACAGTAGCGATAACTGCACCATCAGATTCAAGCTAAGGGTTCTTTTCTTCTGGTGCTATCTTGTGGAAACCTGACAGTATTTGTAAACCAGCAATGGATTTTGTCATGCAGTTATCTGTTTAATGATGAGTAGTAGGGGATTTTGATTTTCATATAGATTGAACATCACCCACAATTGATCGCAGCTGTCGCATTCCCATAGACTTTACAGTCAGCCCCTTTTGAACAGAGGAAAGACTAGACTCGAGCTTCGCTCTCATTAGAGCTCGTCAGTAGTGCATATCATCGCCACTGCCGGGACTTGAACCACGGACATTCTGTTCATGAGGCAACCGTGTTTACCACTGCGCCATTGACCTCACGCTAGGCACGACCGAATTATCATATGAGAACGCTCATCCACTTTCGCTTGTGAGTTATCTGTTTACTCGACCAACGAGTAGTAGGCACTTTTTGAAAATTACGGGGATAGCTCACACCAAAGAGGAGACTATTTTCCCAAGCGTACTTGTATAACGTTTGTTCGTTCACTGCCCGAGTATATGAAATTTTGTCTTTTAAAATGACGTAACCCTACATTTGATGATAGATTATGGCGTTAAAAAACTGTGGACGGAAAACAAAACTGTAGGCTGAATTACTGACTTATGGAGTTACAAAATCAATACACGGAATTTCGAGGAAGCTTGCCTGTAAGAAACTCATTTTGATGGATAGGAAGGTTTAGCCTCTTGAGTTTAAGCCAGAACCAAACGAGTAAAGCTATCGACTTTGACTTCGAAGTGAGGAACCTCGATGTAAGTCCCTAAAAGAAGTCTAATAAAGCTTTGGTTATCTAGCAGAACTGGCATTTACTGACTTTTTTAAGTAATGTAATCGAATGTCGATTCGATTAAAGTTGAGCAACATTGTCTCCCAGTCCTGGGGGCACTCTGGTGGCGAAGTAATATGGGTGATGAATGTCAAAGTCAACTGCCTGATTAATTCAACCGCACTAGCTTATTTCCTGTAGCATTTAGTTTATTTCTTACCGCACAGTAGTCTAAGAGGTATAAGTAAATCTATGTATACTATTTCTGAGCTACCAGCGTTACTTCATAACTCAGGAGAATTAAGACATGTCATTTAAGAACGAGCGGTTTGTATCGCTAGTTCGAAAATAATCGAAGCCCAATTTTTTCTACAGTTGATTCTTATCGGCGTTATCAAATCTAGGACGCCACCGTTTGATACTTCAAAGCAAAGTAGTTTTCAGACTACCTTGAAAAAGACTGTGACTGAGTTGCTCAATTTGTACTACAGACATTTTACTCAAGCAAACGGTTTTCTAGGTCCAACTACCATGAGGATTTTTACATGTGTCTGGTAAATTACAAACCTGTATTTTTGACTTAAACAACGTTAACCCAGCGTTGCGAATTCTGTCGTACAAAATCGGAGTTTTATCTAATGAAGAACGTAGGATCCAAGTTTGTCACTGATTAAGTCAATTATTATTTCTACTTTTCGTTTTGCTTGTTGTGAATTGCAAGACACTAAGGTTATCTGATCTGAAATTGGCTGATCATTTCCGAGAGAGAGAAGGATGGGTTTCCAGGACTTTTCCATAAGTTAACAAATGAAACAAGCCTAATTACATATCTACCAATCATTCTTCAAATTATGCGTCCACTATCCTAATATTCACTAGTATTCAGTTCAACTCGGTCCGCACGTCAGCAAGCTCATTTCTATGTCCAGAGTCGAACTTGCTGTCTGCCTCCAACTTCCTCTGTTTAAACACCCAAACTGTATCAAGTGTTTGAGTAATTGTTGCCCTTTAATCTGTTTGTCGATTTCTATGCAGTTGTTTAGTTAAATCGACCCTCACAACACTACCCAGAAAGAAGTCCCCAGAAAGAAACACGCCTGTTTAATCAACACTTTGTTATAAGAAGTGTTTTGCACTTTTGAGGAATAAACCCTCCGAAGTCACATATGAAACACTTTTTAAGACTTGAAGTGAACTTATTTCCCTACAGGAGAATACGTTACGCCAATCTTGTCAGATCAAACGTAGCCTGAGTTGATGCTGGCCTCAAGAAAGATCAGTAGATCACATAAATCCACCAACGGGTAACGTTTCCACAGCGGTAAGGAAATCTCAATCTTGTTTTATACTTAACCAACGGCCATCAAATAAGCGCCAGAAAATGCGAACGACGCTCATCAGGCGTGACCTGTTACAAATATGAGTAGGCAAAACAGTAAAATCCTCGGTCGAAAGTTGAGCGGTGGAATTATTGATCCAAGTGACTCAGTGTCATAATGATGACCAATCCACTGGCACTAATGACGAGCTCTAGTGAAAGAAAAACTCGAGTCTAGTGCTTGTTTTCGAAAGCGGCCGACTGGAAAGTCAGCGAGGATATAGAGGCTGCGACCAATTGTGGGTGATGTTAAATCTGTATGAAACAACATAGGAGCAAACCCTACCTGAACAAATTCTGGAGAGCCTTAATTTAGCTAATTGAACGGCACTTCCTAAAATGTGACCTTCTTACTAAATTGTGTCAGTCAGCTTGGTATTGAATCTAGTTTCCACATTGCTCACAACGCTGTCGTGTTCATTCAAACATTGCTGATTCAACCACGTATTACTTGGACCTTGTCGGTACCATTTTATCCCGTATATAATCGCATGATTGGTTTTCCCTCTAGATTTCAAATGTGAACATCAGCATTATTTACCTCTAGGGGTGACGATCCAACATTGTTTGCTGATAACGCAATGGTTGAAGAGCAAAGTTAAAGTCATCCGGGTTTATGCGTCCTTTTTCAGAGTTTGTGGGGCATAGTCATAGGAATAACGGTCTTGGTGAGATTACGGTACTAGCAATGAGGACATGATCATGTAAACGGTTCTGATCAAGTAACCCTGTCTTTCTGACCGTGCGGCACTCAAAGTAGGTGGAGATTATGGGACTGCATGCTCTTCATCCAACATATCTGCCGTCCCAGATAGTCTGTTTGTTGGGGATGGGGCGTACCGCATCCACTTACCTGAGTTAATTACCTACGTTAGCTTTCAAAAACGCAACGTGAATTTTTTAAAAGCACTGTGATTTTATTCACTCGATACATATAAATGTATCTGTGAAAGATGTGTGCCTCGTAAGCTAATCACATTTCTGAACCACAGTATGGTGCTTTATCTACACGTTACGCCTTTGTTCAGTCAGTCGTTTTTGTAAACAACCGGAAATGTTTAGTGTTTTTGAATACCCGCACTTGTAAATCGTCCAACGTTTAGTTCTTTACTATTTTTTTTATTACACAGAAGTGCACATTTATGTACCAGATGGACAATGTTAACTGAAACTGTGATCATTAGGATATAGAAAAACTTGACATAACGTGAGTTTACGACGATATTCTACTATAGTGTGGTAAAGGTATAAATTCCAGCCTTGAAAGCCACAAGACTTGAGCTACGAGTCAAGCGATCTGTTCATTTAGCTTAAGGTTGTACGTGCGTCAGATATCAGGCATAGTTGGTATGCAATTGTAATTGCCTGTTCGAGCCAGATTGACTTGGATAGATAATATCTCACAGACTGTCTAGCAATAGATACTGTCGCACTGTAGCCTGACATGTATCACAATCGTGCATTGTTGCGTAGTTCCTCTCCTTAGGTGTACATGGTTAACTAGCGTAATTGCTTAAGCTGGCATCCAATCAGATCATGAGTCAAAACACTATCGCAAAACGCTAAGAAACATATACAGTATTACTTGAAAAAATTGTCTTTACAGGCTATGAACTAATATGAGTCTACTTAGAGTAACAATTCACAAATACCTGTTAGGCATGTACTAGACCAATTCGTGTCCAAAAATCAAGTCCGGCTAATCCAGCTGGCAGTAAAATTAAAAGTAAAACGTTGATATTCTAAATTGCTGTTTTGTTGACGGCATAACTGTGGCGACTGTCGCTTTGTACGCCAGTAAGTGATGACGCATATCTGGTCGGTTTATGATTACTGCGATACTTTGGTTCATTTGAGAGCTAAAATTGAATGCAATAATCTGAGACCTAGCATTCATCCAGCAGTCAGTTTATGTGCGAAACTGAGTACTTGCCGGTAGACCAGGTGAATATAACTGGGTTATATAATGAAATTTCGAGACTTAACCCATTTAGTCTGTGGCTGTTGGCATTCACTAATGATTCTCGTATAGATCCATCTATTCATTTACACCCACATACATTCCTCAATCAAAATGTTCGTTATCACTCTACCACTTGAAGCTGCTTCTTCACTGGTTTCAATTGTTGACAGGAATTTTGTAAATTTCACTTGTTTGTTTGCAACATTGCATACAAATATATCGTTGTCCCAATATATAGCAGTTACATATTGATACTGACCGATGATATATTCCCGTAAGTTTGTAAAAGTCATTGGTATTCGGCGACCGTCAACGTAATTACACCAGAACAGCTCATAAATTCACTCAGAGAAACTAAACAATTGGTCTATTGCGTACACGGCAGACTGAAGCGTGGATGATGGAGAATTCATTATTCACAAGTAACTCACACATAGCTACTACATTAACGCGTATGCCCATAATTGACCGTAGTCAATAATCACAGTGCACGCAATTGATCCCAATTTAACCGTTGTTACTCATGAGTGTTAGTCAGTGTTTGGGTTATTTTGCTATTAGCTAAACATCTGGAAAGCAGCGGTTGATATCCCTGGCGAATACTTTTCTGTCCTCTGCTTATCAGCACCAATGAACACACACTTTTCATGAGTATGTATTGTATCAAGTCAATATAAGGTTTTACCTATATTCTGAACAATCTTCATACCTGAACGTTAATGAATTTTCCGAATTCGGGTTTCACCCCACGTTATGGCTCATTTCAAAAGATGCCAACGGGAGGAGGCGTGTGGATTCAGAGATTTCTTTGCAGTCTTGCTGATATCTAAGATAGACTGCTCTGTTCGTTGAGATAATGGTGAATCGATGAAGGATGTCCAGATATCATTAAAAAAATCAAACGTTAAATGTACAAAGTACGCGTCAGCTGATGTCAGCCCTGGGCCCTCGTTACCTCGAATACACCCATCTTGGCCAAACTTACCGATTTTGTATCTAAATATTGGGCTACTTTGTGTAAACATCATGTGCTAAGAAGTGATAGCGATAACTTTCTATAATTCTTGACAGACATCAAGTAACTTCTTTTGAAAAAAAACTGGTAGCTATGTGATACGGTACATTTTGCAAGGACTTAAGTTGTACAGTTTCCAGTCGATATTAGAAATGTTTCAGCATTTCTCCGTTATTCTCTTTTAAATTATTTTTATGGGCTTAAATCAGTAATTTAACTCGCGCTTTCCCACATCTTTATTTTCGGATGTAGAATTTATGATTCTAACTTGTAGTTCACATGTAAACTGATGAAGGCTGTGCGAAAGTTGGCTGCAACTTGAACGAAGCGCCCACAAGTAACCATCTGTTCAACCCGGCTGATGGAGTTATACTAAGGAGTGAATAGTGACGGATTGACCTGGATACAATGTGTTCTCAGACGGCCCCACAAGAGTTGGTGGAATTTAAATTATGGTTAAACTTTATTCTATCGGCAACCAACCATAACCCTCCTTATATTCTTGTCATTTGCTTGCTAATGAATCCGACCTCAGTTTGTTCAAATTACGGAGTTTGGAATCCTCCATGAGAAGAAAATGAAACAAAGCGAATAAGGCCAAACCAAAACAGAAGAAATGTCCTACAATATTCTTACTATATAAGGAACAAAAATATCCTTTTTTCCCATCCCACTGAATAACAAAACACCTAATCGATACCTAATTTCCTATGGTTACGCTAATGGTCCAGTACACTATCCATATACTTCCTAAATAATCCCTATAATTTCCAAAGAATTGGAACTATATGTTACAGTTTTTACCCATATTTAATATTTTGTTTATCAATATACCTTCAGTGTCTATGGAATATTGAGCACAACGATATTACAAATAACATACGCTTCTTACAGTCTTCAAACACCAAGTACCATAATTTCAGTTCGCACGATAACTATTTTTTCCATGGCTTTCAAAACAAAAATTCGATACAGTGTTTACAAATCATGGCTTACCACAGAATTCAAACACAAGACAACTACTCTCGGAAACTGAATTCCTGACGGCTGCTTCTTCCATCAAACGTTTGGTGGCTTTCTTTAACCGATCCAAAAGTTCATCACGCTTTGCTTGACTCTTCGTTGCAGCATCTAGTAAATTGAAACATTGGTGAATTGATGTGTCAGGACGTAAATGGCTTGCATACGCAGCTGTCTAACATAATGTTTCTCAAAGTAATTGAATGGTTGATAAATATGCTTTCATTATGTAAGCGACAAAATTAACTGGCATATGTGATACATGAACACATCGTCGTTCTTAAGGCAAAACTTAGAATGAGGAGAATACTAGCTTGTGAAATCGAACCGTGTTCATTTAACCAAACTCCAGGAGACAAAACAGACATATGATTTATGTTCTGGGAGTGAAGAATTTTATTTGAGAATTCACTTTCGTTACCGTTTTGTTCGCAGGCCAATAAATTTAGAATGTTGACAATCTCTTTAGGTTAGATCACATTTCCTGCAGATGACTTGACAGTAATAAAGATTTATTGCGAAACCTTCATCGAACTTGAAAATTTTTATAATGATTAGTAATTTACACAAAAGCCCGCAATGATGTTTAACAGTATTCACACAAGGGAACAAGTTATCTGTCACCAACTGTAGGAAAGATTAAATTAAGAACACCAAGTTGGCTGTTGCAAATCTGGACGAATTCTTGGGGCTGGCCTTATCCAACCAGTCGTACAACGTTGGAAGACTCTTATGTGACAGCTACAATCGACTATCGTACTTTTTTTGCGTACGACTTCACCAACTAAGTGTTACTCCAATGCAATAGACACCATAATTCGCTCATTACGTTTCATTGCTGCTGGTCTCATCTATTAGTTGTGAATGAAACCATTCAGCTATTCATTCACAGACGTGATAGTGAGCCCATGTCTTAAAGTGACTTGTTTATATTATCTTGTAGCATCACACTGAATTATTTTCAATTCACCGTTCTTATTGCGATGGAACATGCCAGCTGTACAATAGTATTCAAAGAACCGAATGGAAACTGTTTAAATAAAGGGAGAAAATAGTTGATCAAACATACACTGGGATTTTCAGAGAAGCAGAGGTTTTCGCTCAACTTGGAAAACGCTAAACATGTTGAGCAAACTTGAAAAACTATGTCACAGTCAATAGGTTGCCCTCGAGAAGTTTCGTCACCACTTATTATATCTGACTCTAGGTAATAACCTTGACCTCTCAGATAACGTTCATGAAAACAACGCCGATTTTTGTGAGCAACATCAATACATAAAGGTGGCAGTAAAAAGAGAGCCTTCTGTTATTTTTACAACGACAGTAACTTCGTGAAACTCTAAAGTTTATAGTTGCAAAATTCCAAATTCTTCCAGGATGCAGTGAATGCTATTGTTGTTCATTTTAAATGATATTCTGGCATTCTGAATGCTAATGTTGTTCACAATTCCGTAAATTTCACATGAGACGGTGATTACGTGCGTTACATGAACAATTTCGTTTGTACAATGCCGCTACCATTATAGAAAGTGTTAATTTTGCATTACTAAAGTTACCCACCTTTCCATGTTAGCATTGGATTCCAGCTCGAGTTCGACATGTTTATATCTCCATCAAATTCACCTGCATCACTGAGTTCATACAAGCTATATCCTTTATTAGCCTTGTCACCGAACTGCCTCACAATTAACAAAACTTTCTGTCACGGATGAAACCCAGGATTCGCGAAGTAGTCATCTTTTTCCTGCATCAAACTGGGTTACACCTCACTAAACTTTATCCTGACAGTTATACGTGGAAAATGGTGGGAAAATGTCCCTTTGCATGAAACTCGGTTTTCATTGGTCACATACTTCGGCCAAACCACGTAAGTCCATGAGCCGATTAGGTGGCTAGTACATTGACCGGCTATGGAGGCGCATTAAACTTGATAGAGAATCAGATTAGCATACTTTTGGTATGCCTCAACACGATGGTTTCCAACGTTTTGAAGATTTCACTCCCATAGTTAAACAGTACCCCATGTATCACTTTAATACGGAAGCTGAGGTACTTAAAATGAACATCAGTAGGCGGAGGTTACAATCACAATGTTTCACTTGCGGTTCCGACCAACCATCTCACGTTAGTCGGATAACAGAGGCGAAGTGCGGCGGAATGGATTTTCTGTACAAGGAGAAGTTCGTATAGGTCTTACGGGGCTCCCTACGATCGTCATTCACATCTACACGCTTGACCCCAACTAGTTGACAATTGTTCATGTACATATGAACTACCTATCTCATATGTGATGACACCTAACAGGATAAACCGTGATGCTTTGGTTTTTTGTGACAGTGTGGATTAGACAAGTGATGCCTTACTTAGCAGATTTTCGCTGAGTTAAAATGTTCTTATGCAATTGTTGAACTCATGTAGTAATACTGAGTTGATGCTGGATAACTGAAAGCAATTGTTCGTCAATATTTCCTTCGCCATCTAAGGGGAATTTTCACAAAAGCTGTTTTTATTCAATCAGTATTTGAGCATGGCATATTGCTTCTGTAAATGTTGCGGTTTCATATATGTATAGCTCATGTTGATAGACACACCTAGACCTTTGCTTTAAAAGCACTAGAATTATGTGTAGTTTCAACAGATTCCGCTGTTGTTCCTCGACGTTGTTATCATTATCACCACCATCACAGACAACTGCTTACCGTTGGTTCACACTAACGCTTAACGGTTACATGAACATGAATTAAATAGAGTATTCTAGTTTGAAAACGACGGAAAAGAAACAGATGAACATTACTTCCTGTAACCTTAAGACCTCAAATAATCAAATTCAGCATACCCACATATTACAAAAACAACCAAGATAAATTTGAGAGTAAGACTGCATTCACCAGACAGCTTTCTCACATGAATTTGATGACCTTCTCCAGCAATTGACAAAACTTCAACAGTGACTCATTCAGAGCGCGGCAAATTTCACACTGATCAATTAAATTACGCTCATTCCAGTTCAACGAACCTTTGTTGGATATCGAAGCCGTTGAAGTGTCTGAATCCGGATGAGTTGAGCTTCTACACTGTTGCTTGCTTACTTACCACTATAGTGTTTTTTAAACAAGACGAGAGATTTAGGTAGTCGAGCCCGAAGAAAAACTCGACTTGCTTTCACAAACAGTAAGAAGTTGTTTACATTCCATTTGCGAATCTCAAGTCGGTCAAGTTTCGGCGCCATAACCCAGCTACATACCTCAATGATTCGAATTTTTCTGCTCGCAAGTGACAGTAAGCTCTGAAGGCGAACTACAGAGACTGGCAACGGCTTTCGCGACCAAGGCATTCAATTTTAGATTGGATATACATCCAGGTAAGACATTTTATCTTTCAGCCTTATCCGGACGAAGATACTCTTCCTGCAACTGCACTTGAAATTCGCATCTATGGAGGTGTTGTCGATAGCTGTGTGGATATCTGCTAGTTGCGCAACAATTTGTAGACAGATTTGTCCGCGTACCACGAGTAACGAGCTCGTGCTGCAAAGGCTGGTGTTGCTTTCGGACATCTTTAAAGTCGTGTCTGGAAGAACCACGGCCTGACGAATGCCACTGAGATGTGTGTCTACCGTCCAATGGTGCTGTCCATACTGTTGCACAGCAGTGAAACGTGAACATTGTATCGGCGGAACGTGCGCTAGCTGAACCGTTTCCATTTGCAATGTTTAAGACGCATCTTGGATATTCGATGGTATCATATGGTTCCGAACACTGAAGTTATGCGGCGAGCGGACATGAACGGAATGAGAGCCCTGCTGATACTGAATCAGCCTTTTGGGTTGGGTCACGTCCGTCGGATTGGCGATGACTGTATCCTTAAGCAGCTGCTGTATGGACAACCGAAATCAGGTAAGCGAAATCCTGGTGGCCAAGAGTGGAGATACAAGGATGTTATCCAGGTAAGTCTTTTGCGTTGTAGATGTTGGGGTGACAGTGTTGAATTGGACAGTCTGCAGAATATGGACCGAGCGGTCGTCCGCAAGTTGAACGAGCACTTATTTTACGGCTCCGAAGTGGAGTGAGCGGTACGTAAGGCAGCCATCGGTGCCATAAGTGGTGGCGATTCTATAACTGGATTGGGGATAACACAAAGTTATGAGCAAGTTATAATACTCTACGTTTCAACCACCTCGAGTGGTCTTCCCCAGGAGTGTTGCAGTCAAAACCCGATTTCAATTACATCACTCCTGAGGAAGGTCACTCGAGGTGGTTGAAACGTAGAGTATTACACATTTTCATAACGTTGTATTATTCTCAATCCATTTATCAATAACATGTTGAACAAGACGCTCAAACGGTTTGATCTCATTCGTATTGATGGTGTTGGCGACTTCCGTATAGGACGTTCCGGTCTGTGAAGCCGAGAATGCGCTGTCCGCCTCGGATTGGTAGACCATCCGCGTACTCGTAGCACGCCGTCAGCGAAGAGACAACGAGTATGTTAGGGTCGGTTAGGTTATATCAGTTATACCCATTTCATCTTTTTCTAGTTCCCATCGGCAAATGATTATTGTTCTTTGAAACTCTCCCATCCTGTTTTCGGAAACCTGGATGTCTGTGGCTTCCTCCCTTTCGTTTTATTTGTCGTTGTTCTACTGCATGGTGAATGTTTTGTCTGTTTTCTACCAATCTAACCTCTTTATCCTCCTTAGACTGCACTAACGTGTACTTCTACACGTAACTACTTTTCCCATTATAACTTGAATATGTTTCTTTTAAGTTTAGATCTCAACACTGGTCTCGCTGTCTAGTTCCCCAGAGTTAGGGGTTTCAGCTGTGTGCTAACCAATCGATTGGCCAACCAGCCTTGGCCGGCTGGACACAAAAGCCACAATCACACGTCTTTAAGTCTTCTTACTTCCAGTTTACACCGGATACGTGATGTGTGCGTGGGACCACAAATGTTCCAGCACAAGTCATTTGCGATGGTTAGGCGCAAGCGTTTTTTGGTTTCAGTCACTGTAACAGGTTAATCCGGGACAGACGCGACCAACCACATTGAATCGGTAATTTTATATGGTATTTTGGACGAAAAGAGATAGGTAAACTTTGTCAGTTTTCTTATATACGTTTACAATTTACACAGCTCGCAATAGACATTACAACAATTTTATCAACTCATTTATTCGTAAGACTATTCCTGGCATGTCAGAGGCGGTGTTTAGTCTACATTGTTTAACGTACTTACACCGAGAATTGGCCGAACATAGCTCACTTGACAACTATTCCGCGTTCCATCTTGTCATCTACATGCTTCAACTACCCAGGGTAGTTGGCATACGAAATCTCGCTGTCTGCCGGGTTTTTACGTGTCCTTCCGAAAGAAAATGCGTCAATTGCATACGGCAACAGCTTGAATTTAAATATAACAGTCTGATTGTTGTAGACATATTATCTGTGGTAACTGTATGCATGGAACGCGATAGTGAGCAGAAAAATAAATGATACTCTGGGTATGTTCTTCGCCTATCTTTTATCATAGCATTCTTAAGTTTTACAGGATTTAACTGAGGAATTTTTTTGGAAACTTGACAGAAGTCCAAATGGAATGGACATTCAGTATTTATCACCACACCCACCATTTATGAAAAGGTGATTCCTTCACCGTCACTTTGTCTGCCTAATAATATGCAGAATTGTGGTCAGGTGATTATCTTTAGGTAAGTGGAATTCAAAACATTCCATTGTAAATGTAGCTCCATCATCCACACCAAGGAAACACAACAAGATGGACCCGTCCGCTTGGAAACCGTCATACCCGGTATAGTTTGTTGGTTATAATTTTTAAAAAAGGGTTCAATGCGATTTTGAGATACTGTGATGGTTGTAAATCGTAACGGAACACTATATGCTATTGTTGTTTTACTGCATGAACAATTACATTGTACGGATACTGATTACCTTACGATTTCGTTGGCTGACGTGCTGCATTATTACTACTGCGTAGAAGCTAGCTCTGGGTTTGAGCTGAGTAAATTTCTTATTACTACTACGTATTCTAAACTATCGCAGATACATAATGAAGCATATGAAAGAGATGCAAAATGCCTGTGGGAATCACACCACTGCAATTTCGGTCGGCCGCTGCACTCCCACTGACCGAATGTTATATAGTTCGCCTCTCGATGAAAGCGGATGACTACATTACTCCCTTGAACGTTGGAGGGAAATGGTCGCGCACTAAAATTTGTGAGTCTACTCACATGAAGCTATAAATGAAGTATTTCGTTACAGTCTGCGGTACGTGCCTGGGAGACTGCACTCCCAACATAATGGATGTTTACATCAGTTATGTTTTGATGCTCATCTACAACGATCGTGGTGTTAACAATCGGCTCCCTCTGGTCAATACTGCAACTGTCAAAGCTATCATCGACAAGTAATTTATTCCCTGGAGCACATTATTCAAGAGTTGCTCAATATTCTACGTTGGTTTTGCTATTAGTGTCACAAATAAGTAGTTCATTTAGTACTACTTTACTCAGATCAAGTGATACTTCACCATTATCCTGGCGCATCCCATGCATATGTTGAGGGGAAAATCCAAAGATAAATTCAAAAAGTCAGAAGGTATACAAACGAAAAAAAATTCGCAAAGATATATTTTTCTTTTCGCTTGCAGTATCTTATTTCGTATTCGCGATCATCAGTCGCATATGCATAAACAGATTTCAGTTTCATGGACGATCGTCCATGTAGAATATAATATGTGTAAAATGTATACCACTCGTGCACATTTTTTAACACATATATGTGTATTAAACAGTGCAACATGCCGTGTCATTTAATATGCATCAATAACGATACACGTATACCACCGCATGTGCAACGTTACATATATATATGTAACGTATAATGTATATATATATACAGTATATAATGTGTGCATATATTTCTTATACATAAGTATGGTATGTATGTATATGTATATATGTACACCGAACTGAGGTACATTTATGCGATCCAATGCGTCCATCAACCTAAACATCGGTGATTGAGGGCTTCAAAATATGTAGTACCCTCAGTTTTTAGTGCCATATCTCGTAAGTGCAAAGTGAAAGTAGTTAGACGGTTCTATTAAAAATCTGATCCTTAAGTTTATTTGGAACGCCTTTGTTGTGACAATGACGTCGCACGTTACACGAAATTGCCTCAACCTAAAACTCACCTATTACATCGCGGTCACTTGAGCTGCGGTTTCTTATGTGCGCGAGTGGTCACCAACTACCGTCCTTAGTTCCAGACTGACTTTGTTACCTCCATCTTAAATCAATCCTTAGCACTTTAAAGGGGTCAGGCGCATTTAAATGATTGGAAGGTAGGTGTCGAATCTGATAGAGCATAACATAAATCCAGAAGAATTTGCAAACAAAAATGTGGTATATATGTTCTGGTTTACATAAGTCAACCAAAATAGAAGTATGTTATGCAGCCGAAAATTTCAGATGAATCAGTTACTTACTTTTGATTGCATTGTTTTTAAAAAGCCTCAAAGAACTGAATTTAAAAGCTTCCCTTAATGGTGATTCGTGCGGAACATAATTTGTTTGTAAATTCGACGTCATATCGAAAAATTATTCAGCTCGATGGCCAGGTCATTGGAATGGGCAATCCATGTGAAAATAGTAGGTAAGTGGAAGATTGCTAACATAACAACCGAGCAGTTAGACGGTTTTCAGATGACGAAAATACTAGAGTTCATATCGTAGTGGACAAGTGGGTATGCGCTAGACCCTCGTCGCTAGTCACTGCAGTATTTATGCACATTTGACGTCACCTAATACGGCAACACCAATGAGATTTTAAAACGCTCTAATTATTATTTTTTTATTTCCCCAAATAATCGGACATACGAATGAGACTTCTGTCAGATTCCTACTCAAGCTGTTGTAAGCAACATCTACATTTGTTTGTATAGCCTGCTGCTTGCACTTTCCCGTGGCGGCGAATTCAAATTTTTTGCCATGATGCATCGCTCGCTGACGAGGCTGTATAGGGGTATTACAACAACCATACGTTTTGCAAAACTGCCAAAAACTCCCCAACCCTCGATTTATTCATGTTTTTCTACTTTAAAATCACCCGCTTTCATCCAACAAAAGCACTTCTCGTCCCAAGGTACTCATGCACCTTTGTTTCATAATTCTGTTTAGTTGATCGACAGTTTACGGAGGTCCTCTCGAATGAAATAAAACAGGAACAAGAAAACATGTATTCGTGCAATCCTCCTCGGGGGTTTACGGTGGCTAAGGCCGAAGGGACTGATATCTTATTGAAGAAGGAATATTCTGACGGAGTGTAAGTCAGCGTACTAAATTACCCACGTTTCCCTACTAGTTGTGTAGAAATTGGAATAAATCTTGCAGGTAGCATCAATCCCGAAATGGAAGACGTGGAAGAGGAACATCCGGCATCTGACAAAAAAGATGACGTTCCCGTACTGGAGGCTCATCCTGATATCCGTATTCGCCTGGTAAAACCTTCCGGCAGATCGGTTGTGTTTAACTGCAGCCTGCCTTCACGGGATACCCGCAGTCAAATGGATTCCGAGAACAGCAACGTTCGTAAGTTTACCTTAATTATGTATTCCGTGAAAGGTATTTACGAAGTTTAAAGCTAGTTTTGTAGTGTCCACATCCATTTATCCATCATAGCTACGCGTCCAACCAAGATATACTATGAAGCTTTTAGTGAAACTAGTTACTTAATTTTTGGTTCGTCCGCCCAAAGTCTCTCCACCCTTATTTTAACGCTATTCAGGAATCGTAATGAAAAAACGTTTAGTCTGCAAGCAAATTACTTCCGATACAACAAGTAGACTTCGGTGCTAGAAATAAAGGTGCCCGGAAAGCAGAGGTAAGAGTCTCTTAGCACAGTCGCACGCCAGCCGATAAAGACGACGAGAACCAACGGGAAGTTTAATCGACCCTGAGCGTCCAAACAACCGTCGGAATGGTTGGGCGGCTTTCCCAATGGCAATGGCTAGACCATGTAGCCTGCAGTATTGAAGATGACCTAAATTTATTTCATCATCTTAGCAATACATCAGTGGTTCACACTCATGCTTAACTGCCACACAACCACGAATTCATGGTTGTATGTGGGCTGAGATATTCGCAGGACGCCCAGACCTACACAGCCTTTAGTTGTGCTGTCCGTACTAACTTCGGTTGTAGCGGTTTGTACATTCACAATTGAACGTGAACATACTCGCTGGTTCTAGTAATGCAGCTCTCACTTGGTAGCCAGTTTAGAATTTCGAAGATGTGAACGGTGATCCTTCTGCAGGCTTGGTCAACCGCTCATTGCAACCTTGACGTGCAGTAACCTGGAAGAAAACTATTCATTCAACATGAGAATACCACGTAACTTGCCGAACGAGACAATACATTCGATTAAAAAAACAATGTAAAGCAGCGTAGAAAGATGTAGATAGATGAAAAACAAGGATACTCACAAAGCTTCACAACATAAGCGTCATTATCTCCCATTCTTCTCCATATCACAGCGTCCCCAACTGACGATCGTCGTCCTGTGCACCCTAGCTAATAAACCGGGGGCGTTCTCCTGAATCAGGCTTCAGTGTGAATGTCCTTATACCCCGAACCTGAGTCTTACCTTGGCCACTGGATTGCCACTTCCAGCCTAGCTCACCGCTTGCAAGCAAGTGACAGCATGGCGATTGGTGATTTAGGATTCGTGAGACGTGGCTACGCCAGCAAACCTTGTGAGACGAGACCGATAGGGTCTATCCGTTCCGAACTTCATCATTGCGGACACGATGTTCTCACCACACGCTTCTGATGCTTCAGAGATACCGGTAGTTAAAAGTGGTCATTTTGAATAGTCTTCATGTAGATAGACCAGGTTTCGCAGCCGAATAATAGGGCTACTCTTAAAGTGTAATTGTGCATTCGAATTTTCACTGAAAGATTGTGTTCGTGCGCTTCAGATGGCGATTGCCAACTCATGCTATCTTTGTTAGGGCTAAGATAAACTAACCCGAAGAACACGTTTCCTGTGTCAGAATTCCGGCAGTTGAATCAGTAGTAGTACCACGTGAGACAGTATCACACTTAGGGATTGCTTTCTGTATAATATGCCTAATATGTATGAAGTATGGCTAGGCTTGGGAACTGGAAATACTGTGGATTCGGCCACGCCATTAATTGCGGCGGTCTACCACCTCGGATATTAATTGTTCCCCTCGATTCGGTTTACCGTCAAACGGGCTGGTGACAGTTGTGTATTTATGTAATCGAAATGTTGGCTTGTGCTGAACAGGAAGCTGGAGTTTCTAGATTTGACAGGTCCCTGTGGACCGTCCACATTTTTTGATCATTACTCGTGTCCAGCTTACAGATACCCGTGTAAGGGTGACTGGTTCACAACAGTAATTTCAGTTATTTGTACACTTTCCAGATTCAGACAAGTTTGCTTCCAAGGTTTTCATAAAATTCGTCGATGATTATCTATTGAAACATCCTTGAGTGTCGCGCGTCAGCAGAAACCGATTTCGAGGAGCGGTTCCAAAGCTTCGGGGTCAAGCGTCCTGTCTGACTACACTCCACCAATCTCAGGGTGGGTATGCGCGATGTTTGTGCTTTACCTGATGACTGAATGACGATTTGCCACTAAACTGTATGATTCCTATCCGAATCACTCATACCAGGTAGGCCGGTGGGTTAAGATCTGACAGATTGCAGTCTACAGGTTGGGGTTGGCAAAAGGTTGTCCATTTAGTCTAAAACCCGACACTTGTAGTTCTGTACCACTTCGCTGTACATGGTTTGTGGCCTTTGATTCGGAACTTTCATCTTTCTCTCTACTTGTGTCCTCTTGGAAATATCCTCAACCTACGTACAACTATGACATTGCTGCGCGGGTGTTCTCACAGGATATACTACCTCTCCCTCTCTTCTGTTTCCCACAGGGTCTTGACCACTGTTACCTCTTGCAGTCTTCATTTATTGTTATTATTATTGTTCTACGCATCCCGAAGTGAATACGGTTTAGTGTAGTAAAACTATCCCGGTAGGTCCCCGTCACTTACCACACATCATCCGATTCCCATCGTTCTCTGTCTAAGGTTAGAATGTGAGCTAATAAAGATGATTTGAGCGTTCACACCCTTAAACATGAGTCAAAGAGCCACTCTAGTTTGGACGCTAGACTGCTTAACAATCGGAATGTTGTACTTTGATGACTGAGATCCACGACCGAACTGACGACATCCGGACCGTCCACCCGATGTTGGTTGCTCATTTCAGATAACTTTATTACTGTCGCTGCCGGTCAGACTTGGATAAGCGTTACTCTTAGGACTTTGACTGCGATCACTTTGATGGATTGAATTCCAGCCACCTATATGTTCTGTATTGTTCTCTTAAAAGACTCCTTTAAGACCAACTCAAGGCGCTAAACTCCGAAGTGTTTCAATCGCATGTGCACATGACCCTACTAGTTACGCTGTGAACTCGCTGAGCTTGGCATTTAGATTGCAAGCGTTTCATCACAAAACGAAGTGACATCATCAGTGTGTAAATGTTTAGCGTATAGTTTTTTAGCGTGGAGAGCTACGAACAGCACCACCACTGTTCACAGCTGTCCGGAAGCTGTAAACTTATTTGGGTTTTGTCACCTTACTTAATTCAACACAATGTTCATTTAGTAGTTTTGCTCTTTTCGGTCAGTGTGGCGGTATCGAGTCTTAGTTGGGTGACAGATATGAGCTAGTTTCACGTTATTCCGAGTAAACTACGTAGCAGCGCTCGCGTTACGAGGGACCTATGGAGGAGTAACCTGTTTGCTTATGGTGAACGAATGAACCGATTGACGGATTAGCTCATATTGATAGCATATACTAACTGCTTGTGTCCAATTCGTGTTTACCTCCTGGGCTGAGGGTTATCCAATCTTCCGGGTCGAAATGGGAAATCGACTCTAAGGTCTTTCTTCCGAACCTTTGATTGAAGAGTCTGAATAGCAGAGCGAGACAGCGAATTAGTGATCCGCTGGCTAGCGATTATCAGTTCGGTTTGTGTAAACCGTGCCCGTTGAAACTGGTGATATACGCAGTTATTATTACTCCCTGGTATGTGCCTACGGTTGTCAAAGTCCATCGATATCCACGCTCTCCATGGATGACACGCTGTTGGGGATTCCATGTGATGCGGTGTAGGGCAGTGAATATTTTTGCTCGTTATGTGATGTCTCTTAAGAGAGTCAATGCCGTTTTCTGTTACGACCATTAGAGCGAGCGTATCATGCCATGTAATGCCTGCTATTACCGCTTATCTTCGACGCCAGGCGTATTTTAAACTAATGACTTTCAATGTTACTGATGAGTAGTCGGGGATTTGATTAATTTCAAGTTGAACATCACCCACAATTAATCGCGGCTGTCGCATTCCCATAGACTTTCCAGTCGGCCCCTTTCGAAAAGAAGCACTAGATTTGAGTTTCGCTCTCATTAGAGCTCGTCAGTAGTGCATATCATCGCCATTGCCGGGACTTGAACCACGGACATTCAGTT